>JASANE010010712.1:0-65984 GCA_030248225.1 Trileptium ribeirensis
ACAACGTGCTACGTCGAAAGAAACAGCATGCATAACTTCACCTGTGCTGCAACTCTGTTTATTTTGGCATCGACATAATGGTATTATATATTGAATTTTCCTTGTCAGCACTGTTTGTTTCGTTGCTGTTCAAAAAACTTCGGAGTCGATAATGGACCAATGAAAGAGGGGTGACGAACAGGGGCAGTATTTGGGTAAATAGTGTTGTTCGGCATTCCTCTATTTCGGGAGCCAATGTTTTTTTTGGGGTGTGGAATCTCTTAGTCGGGGTACAAGAGTCTCTAGTGATATGGTACCTCGTTTCGGGCAATTGCTAAAAATTTGGAACGTATATAAGGTTTTTTCGAAAACTTTTATGACTCCATGGATATAAGCGGATGCTTGCTTGACATCACGCAACTGCTGAAATATTTCTGAGATTTTATTTTAAACTATAGAAGTGAAAATTACAGGAAATTCGTGCCCAAAAATTTAATTTATCGTCTTGTATATTTATCTTTTGTATTTTATTGTTTCTTTATCTTCAGCTCTTTGTTTGCCACTTCAGATACCAAAATTCAATCGCTGATTACGGGAATGCAAGATGTCGATGACGAATCGACCCAACTTCAGTCGGTTATGGAAATATCTCAAATTTTACTAATGGGAAACGAGGAAACACTAATGTCTTCATTTCCGGTGAAACAGTGCGTTCAAGCGTTGATCCAACTCCTACAAATGGAGCACAATTTTGATATCGTATGCTCCTGTTTTTTTGGTTTCTAAACCAAACTGATGTATATTTGGGAGTACATATGCGTGCGATGCTACTACTGCTATACTCCCGTGAAAACTTTTATCTATCATGCCATCTCAATGACGTGTTCTCAGTGTGTCCGATAACCTGAGGACATGGAAAAGTGATTTTTGCATTCCTAAATGTATTATTTGTCTGTGTGCCGCTTGTAAAGGCATCTCGGTAGGGTCAAAATTTGTGGGGCGCACGATGGTTGGGCCTCACCCTCCGCTGGAACCTTGGCCTCATCCTCCGCTGGAACATTGGGCCTCGCCCTCCACTGGAACGTTGGACCTCACCCTCCGTAGGACGAAGGGGACTGCCACAGCCCCAGAAAAAATTCAAATTTATGGCGTGACATATTTGTTTTGGAGATGGGATGAGCCGGGTGCGTCGAAAATTAATGGAGGGCACGAATCGGGGGCGCCCACCCAACCGCTCTAGCGAGATGCCTGTGTAGAGTCGTAGCAGATGAAACGACTATGATTATTGGACTGCTTCAATTTGACGAACGTGTTGACTACTTTTTTGTCCGGGGTGTCTACGACCTGAAAAAACCTGATTTTAAGCAAAAAAACATGATTTTTTGAGGTCCGTAGTTATAAAATCGCAAAAAACCTGAAAAATGACAAGAAGAACCCTGATTTTTTTCGATTTTTTAACTTCGAAATAATTTTCAGGAGTTATCAGGTTGCAGATGCCCTGTATAATTTTTCCTATTCCCTTCCTTCTCAATACATTTCTTCGCGTCTACAATTTTGAATTAATTAAACGCAAAATTCAATTGCTAACAAATGTTTTGGGGCCAACAAATGTCTGCCTGACTGTGGTGCTACACAATTGGAAAAACTTGGGTTTTATGCGGGTTGCCAGAAATTTATTTTCCAATTTGCAAAGAAGTTAATAGAAAGATCCCCTTTTAGCTTCAAATTTTCTGTCCCACGGTAATGCGTCGGTGGAGAGTGATTTCTCCATCAATGTGGACATGTTGGTGGAAAATCTGAAGGAAGATTCCCAGGTTGCGCAACGGGTTGTATACGATACAATTCGCGCGGCCGGCGGCCCATTGTCTGTCGATATCACACCCGAATTATTGTCCTCAGCCCGATGTTCTCGTCAGAGCTACTGCCAAGCTTTGTTAACCAAGCGTTCCTACGAGGACAAAGTAGCACGCTTCAACGAAACGCATTGCGTCCGAGATAGCTGAGCTGGAGGAAAGGCGGCGCACCATAGTTCAAGGATTCAAATAGGTTGAAAACATGTGCTGAGGGTATTAAAATTCTTTGTTAAAAACCTGAAAAATTAGCCCCAAAAACATGAAAAGCCTGAAAAATGGAGCGAGCCTGCCCGTAGACATCATGTTTGTCCTCCTTTACCAAAAAAATGAACCATTGTTAACTATTTGTCTTGTAACATGTCTAAATTGCGTGTACGCTGTAAAATTTTATTGAAAGAGTGATACAAAATAGAAATATGAACGAAGTGGCGGTCATCGCCGGAATGTTTTTAATCTGTTACGGGTATCAGCGTTGTTGAGTGTTTATTTTTCAATTCATAAGTCAATGCCATCTCTTGTAGCTTATGATTGTTTGGATAAAATTGGACCAATTTTCCGTAGTTTAAGTGACATACTACCTTATTTTTACTTGCCCATATTTGAGGGAATAAGTGGGAAAATATTTCTTTGATATTTAGGCTGTCGAAACCCATGCATCGTCCATCTATAAATTAGTTAAATTCAATCTGTAAGGAGGTTGAACCGTGAGTTAGATTTGTAGGGAACTGTCCTTGTTAGTATGACGGGATGCCATCATGTTTCTGAATGTGAAAAACTTTGTAAAATCAAGGAAGTTCATTTTTGGACACAATACACCTAGTGAAAATAGACCTAGCGTGTACTCGAGTTACAAGGACCTGCAATGGGCTGCTTAGATGACGGCTTTCCACACGGATTTGTTTTGCTTCGTTAGTTTAGTAGCAAGGAAGTGAGTGTAGTTATGTTTTCTTTCTGCATTGGTATATCACCATCGCTGTGAATCTTGGAGATTGCGTATTTCAAATGGTTGACGTAATTATTTATCTATCTGTCTTATGTTATTATTTAGTTTTTCATGATGGATCACGTTTATCAGTGTTGTGCAATGTTCTTTATCGCGTTCGATTTTGATCTTTGAAAAGCCTATACCACAATAATCTGCGGTTGTGGTCTTATTGGGTTCCTCGCTGTAATTTTTTTACGTTTCTTTATAGGCTGCATGATCTCTTATTTTCTCAGTAATTCATTTCCGTCAATCCATCAAAAGCTACACAAGCTTGAAGTGGTTTTGTCAAGCACAAACTATCTTAAAACTCATGAATGACATTCACTGAATTTTTCCAAATTTCGGCGCTAAAAATTGAGAGGCAGAGCTTCGTTGATAGTCCAAAATCATGAATAATCAGAACGTAGTGGAGATTGTGTGTTGCAGGAGTGAAATCTTTTAAATTCCGTCTGTGTGTGTGATCGGCCATAACTCGTTAACGCCTCAGCCGATTTTCATGATCTTAGGCTCATTCGAACCGTGAGCTTTACCGTGTACATCCCCGAGCGTTTTTAGATTTGGGGTCTGGTTCTCGGCTCAGGGGTCAAAACGTGGGTTTTTGGCCCCATTTTAGTACCCTTCACGGAAGCAACGTTATTTTTATATTGACTTTCGAACTTTTTTCTCTGGATTGTTTTATTTCATAGTAAAAAGATAAATGCCGATGCCTCTTTTTGTTTTTCGATTAAGGCAAAGGTTTTGGATTTATGGGTTTGAGGTACGGGGGTATGGCGCCCCAATGGTTCCTCGACCCAAAATTTGAAAATTAGGTCTGACGTCTTGAGCGGTTATAAGTTTTACCTGGGGGTTTTCGAGCATGGGATACTCATTGCCGGTGTTGGTTTTGCTCTATGACCCATGATTCCGTGGGTACGGGGTATAACGCCCCATGGTTCGGGTCAGAGGTCAAAATGAGGGGTTTTCACCTTATTTTAGTAACCTTCACGGAAGCAAGCTTATTTTATCCTTACTTTTGAATTTTTCTTCTGATTGGTTTTATTTCATAGCGAACTGATAAATGCCTATGTCTCTTTTTGTTTTCCGATTAAGGCTCCGGTTCTAGAGTTACGGGTTTGAGGTATATATAGTGCTAAAATGGTTCCCTGCCCAAAATTAGAAAATTTGTTTTCACGTCCTGGGCGGCTGAAAAGTTCCACTTTGTGGTTTTCGGGCATGGGAAACTCATTGCGGTGTTGGTTTTGTTCTGTGACCCATGGTTACATGGTTATGGCGCAATGTGTACAGGGTATAGCGCCGCCAAGGTTCGGGGTCAGAGAGCAAAATAAAGGTTTTTTACCCCTTTTTAGTACCCGTAACGGAAGCAAGATTATTTTTTATCTTAACTTTCGAATTTTTTCTCTGGTTGGGTTTATTTCGTAGTAAAACGATTAATGCCGATTCCTCTTATTTGTTTTTGGATTACGGCACCGGTTCATGGAGTTTAAGGCATGGCACACCCATAGTTCCTCGACTCAAAATTCGAAAATTTGTTCTGACGTCCTGGGCGGTTTTTTTGGAATGGCAAACTCATTGCTGGTGTTGATTTTGCTCTGCGATCCATATTTCTATGGATACAGGGGTATGGCGTCGCCATGGTTCATCGATCCAAAATTCCTAATTTTAGTGTTATTTTTTGGGTGACTGATAGCTTGCACTTGGGGATTTTGGGGCATGGCAAACTTATTGCCGGTGTTAGTTTTGTTCTAACTTGTGCTGTATTGTGTGGTATCCACATATAGCATATCGACGTATGTTATCGAGAGCTGATTGTCTGTGCACGCAAAAGACGTAGGTGTACCTATGCTTAACTACGTTCTGCAATCTCGGTAGAGTGACTAGTTAATAATACGCACAGTATTATCCATGAATGACTGTCATGTTTCAAACGAACGGACATCGAACAAAATTTTCTTTCACTAGAACACTTTTCGACAGCTCTGAAACAAATTTAAAAAAGTGCTCCAAAAAGTTCGAGCACGTCTCGAACAAAATCAAACACATTTTGAACAAAACTAGTAATTTATTGAACGGACTTCGAGCGCACATCGAACGAACGGCACTGATTTCTGATCAGTTTTGTAGATGCTTCATTTGTCAGGCGTTGATCACTGCCTGTTCTCAAAGTTGCGCCCCAGTACTAATAAAATGTGCTATCTCTTGTAAAACACATGCGTACTTACAGGGTAGGGGTAATATAGAATATAATTGTCAATCACACTGAAATCACAAAATACTTGTTGGATAAACATACCCATCAGCGGGAGTTTAATAAATTATAATAAACCTTTGGTGTGTTGCTTTAGAAGAACGCCGAATATTGCTTTTTGAAAGGACTGTTAGTGCTATACTAGGCTTTTGCTACTGGGGGCTGGAAGGGGCCAAACCGGCCCGATCCCGAAGCCGCCAGCCCGGAGTCGCTCCGAACCCCTGAAATTTTGTGCTTTGGTATTATGAAATTATGTATTGAGTTGTAAACCATAACCTATTTGTTCATTTTACAGTGTATTTACGAGACTAAAAAGATGTAAAGCCTACGTTTGTGTAGTAATATTAAGCGATATGTACGGCTATTTTGCCAAATAATTCCATGAAATGTATGTCAAAATAACAAAATTTGAAGTGTAATTTTTGCTTGTCCGCTGTGCAGTTGCCTCGCTACGGGCGCTCAGCTTGGTTTCCAGGGGCAGGTCACTCCTGCGACCGAGGGACCTGTAGCGAGAACCCAGGACTTATGTTGTGCTACGGCTGTGGTCTGCTGCAATAAATTTGCACTGAATAGATAGTTACAGCAGTCAGCCAACGATCGTATAAGTAATGTTGCAAGTAACGATTAGTTAAAACAATAATGCCCTGATTAGTTAGTGGTTGTTTTTAGTAAGCGCGAGCGTATTAATGAGCTTACTATTTGTTATCATAGCTGCTACATAAATAAAATTAGTAGTATGTAACAAACACGTGCTTCATACTAAAGAACTCGTGCTTGCGATGATAAAATATGCTATTTTTCATGATCTTTAAGAGAACATAACCTTTTCCGAAAAATCAAAAAGCGGCGCTGGCTAAATTTTTGAAAACAGCGCCAAAATTTCTACAAAAGTAAAGATTCAGCCCAATTCGAACAGTATTTTACTCCCTAATATTTTTAATATTGGTTGATTTTACTTTATAAATTAGTATCTGCTAGATAAAATAGTATAGACATTCTCGACAAAACGAAACTGTGGAAGCTAATTTTATTATTAAATTTCTGCAATCTATCTGGAGTAAGAACGATTTTAGATGCGTCCAATAAATTGAGCGTTACATAAAACCCTCATCGGAAACTGCGGTTTAATACACAGTACGCGCCAATGCATGAGTAAACTTAAGAAATGCCGCCAACCATTCTCTTTTGACACCATGTACAAAACGTTGTCAAAGAACAAACTCGAATTTCGACATTTTTCTGTTTCGTAACGCCATTAGCGAATGCATTTCGGCCCCTATACATTAACACCAGGGAATAACCGGAACCGGAACCAGCAACCGGAACCGTCCATTTAAACCGGATCCGGAACCGGAACCTGGTCTTCGAAATTTATATATAGTAAAAGATATAAAGGAAGAAACTAAGGTATAGTCGACTTAAAATGCATTAAAAATAACTTTTACATTAAACTTAATGTATTGCCATGGCATTATTGCCGTTCTGAAACTTTAAAGAGACTGAGGAAGCTAATAATGTTTATTTATCGATCAATATGTCGTTTTATCGGACACCCAGAGCAAAAATGCCTTCTACTATACACCCTTGCGTATACTGCGTCAAATTGAATGTGCTTACAACGCATAGAGCGAAGAATAAATGCTTTCACTCTGTCGCTATTCGCCTCCCTTTACTACACATACGTTTGTTAGATGTTGTTCTGTAGGAAACTTGAAATTATTGGTTTATAATTCAGGAAAAATTAATGGATAAAAAGTAATCTTCTGATGAGTGGTAAGAGACACTATTTAGGCTAGCGTTGGACAAACAGTGCCCGTCAGTTAGTTGATAATGATGATAACTTTCTAATGAGACAAACTGTTATACTGCTCGCACAGTTTCAATAAATCCGGTTCATTGCCAAGAAAGCAGTTTTTGGCTGCGTTGTAGATAACGTTACTTCACTTTAATTTCGCCTGATTTACAAAATTTACAAGCGCACTGGCTGGCTCTTGGCGCAATTTATTTTAGCCAAGCATACGCTAAGTACTTCTATGTAAGCCATACTCTGTTACCCAGTTGGACTGGTTTAATTCGAACGTAGTCCGGAGACTTCTGAATGTGTAAAATAGCTGCTACAAGCATCGACGTGGCTTTGATTTGCTAACAAACTCTTGCAGGTTATTATGAAAAATTCCAACTGAAATTATGTGCTCTACTTACGTTTCACACGGCAAATTGCTTAGTCAATCTTTTCTTTTTCTTGGTTGTATTGGAGCTTGATCATTGTATAATATATATTACATATTTTTGGATCAGAGATGAAGCAAAAATGTGGAAAATTTCAAACAAAATTTTTAAACCGGAATTCCGGTTCCGGTATGGTTTTTGCACTTTGCCGGAACCGCAACCGGAACACGATTTTCGCCGGAACCGGAATTACGGTTACTCCCTGATTAACACCAATGTGTTCGCGAACACTTTAAAATTACAATGTATGAAATATGAAAAGGACAAATTGCTATTCTTTTATACAAAACTGAAATTTGTGTTCAGTGAACAACGGAATCGTATTTTTGTTTTTGACAAATGAGGATGGTAAGCAGCGCAGCTTAAGTTTACTCATGCATTGCTATATTGTGTTTACATTTTGTCTTACAAACTTGTTTATATTTAGATGACAAGTGCATGCCGTGCGTTAACGTATCTCATGGACGCACTTCCGCGTTCGAGCAGCGTAGTGTGCGATGCAGTGCCGTTGTTTTTGGAAAAGGTCTGGTTTTTGAAACGATTTTTCGGTTTCATTTTGTATCAAATTTCGGTAGTTATTTTAAATTTCGACTAATTTATTGACTCAAGAGCGCCATAGTGGCATTGTGTCGTTAGTGCACTAAATTCAAGCAAAAATAGCATTTTTTTTACTAAACCGACAACTTTGAAGAAAAATATTACCCATTTTTGCTGTAAAAATATAGTTACTGTAGTTATGCCATTTGCTACTTTTGTGTAGGTCCAAGGTGAAAGTTGCGAGGTTAACGTCCAGAGGAATTCATTTTCTTGATCATTTGGTGGCGATTATTATATTGTCAATTTTGCCAGTATCGCGAGTGCGAGTGTGAAACGGACGCAACGGGGTTTTATTTACGTTGTCATTTTGTATAAATCACATAAGTTTTTGATGTATATACCACCGGTAAACCTCTGGAGGCATATCCCATTGAAAACCCTAAAATCTCATGGACACTACACCCATCGAAAACAAACTCATTTAAACCTCTGAAAAAGTATGAAATAATCGTGCTAGGTCTAGATAACCAAACATTCGTACTGAAAACCCCCTATGTAGACAATTCATGACGACCTCTATGCAACGCGTTACCAAACTACTGAAGACAGACTATCTTCTGGAAATCGGATCATTGATCCTAACCCTTTGAAAACCCGTGAAAAGGTAATGAATATACTAGCTGGAGCCTAGATAATCAAATCATTGTATTCAGTGTTCAGAAAAACTTTTTACAGACCATTCTTATGCCCTGCGCGCAATACATAACCAAACAAATAAAAACAGACTGGATTTTGGAAATCGAGTTCGTAGTCGTAAAACCCTTAAAACCCCTTAAAAAGATTTAATAAAGTAAGGCTGGACTTTACATAACAAAGTCATCACCTTCAGTTTGTTTGATAATAAACACTCGTTCTAAGATAGAACACACAATAGCATTTCGGACCCACGGGGGCCCAGGAGTGGTCCACAAAAAATCAGTGTTAGCAAACGTGTAGATCTCGATTGTGGTGGTCTTTAGCTTTGGATGCGAAGTCTGTGTGGCGAGATATGGGCTGTTACGCGAATGGCCAGATTTGGTAGAGAAACTTTAAAACCTGTTCTTTTGCGATTTTGACCCAGAATATCCAGTCTTATCTTGTCGCGCTCAACTAAAGGGTATATCATCATCACTTTTGCTATCGAACAAAAAATTATGAAACGGTCATTTGGAATTTGATTGTTTGAACATCAAGACATGATTTTATAACAACATAATGGTTATTAAAGTTCGTAATTCATTTTCGACATACAAGGCTAAGTCTGAAAAACTACAACATACCTTTGCCAAGTATTGATGGTTAAGTACGTGTGATTTAATAGAGGTGAGCCATATATGGTCCAATATTAATGATAATTGAAAATGGCGCGGGTCTTATAAAATCTAAAAGTTAGAAAAGTTTTATGGTCCCGCTGGGACGTGACTCTTATTGACTGTTTTAGGAGTGTGATATGTTTTTGTTACAATTATTTGATTCCTTGCAAGTCTGCATTAAACCATGATACCTCGCCAAGGCGCCAAGTGGAGCTATTTAGTAAGGGAATAGTTTCTACTTTGCTAGTATATGCGATAGAAATATATCGCATGATATGGATAGTTGGTTGGCTAGTTTCATTTTCTGAAACGTGTTCTCGGTGTAAATTATTATATTGCTTTTTTTGATTGTGTCTCAGAGCCCCATATTTAACAATAATTGTTATAATTATTATAGCTTCAAAGGATCGAATGTATGGACGTTGCAGAACAGTCGTTGAAGGCGATTGAGATTTTATCGAAACGACATAGCAAATCAATACTTTCAGCGGTGAGTGGGGCACGGAAATTTATGTCTTAATTTTAGTTTGTAACTGATGGATTGTTTCTACCTGGTGCATTTTCCCCCATATGAGTTGTTTTTTAGTTGTAATACGTCAGTCCACTGTAGATGTGTACACCTGGGCTGTTCTTTTGTCAAGTCAGTTCAGGATCGTAATAGCGATGAATATACGTGAACAAAGATTTTTCCGTATGTACGCGAACAAAAGTTCGTAATATAGCAATATGTAGGTGATATTCGAGGTCGCTGTTCTGCAATTTATCATCGCATTTTCTGACCGCGTACATGGGAAAACGCGATTACCATTCGCGTTTTTTAGTATACTGCAATGCAAGCATAGACAGCGAATATAGCTGTCCGATTTAGCACGTTATTTGGTGAACGCAGACAACCATGCGAAATGGAGAAATGTGCACGTACTGTTCGTTTGAGGCCTTGTTCGCTTTCGCTAAAATGCGAATAGTGATAGCGTAAATATGAACGGGAACGGTTCAATTCGTAATTTTGACACAAGAACAACCCTGGTGTACGCACGTAACGTGGACCCATGCATAATTTGAAGTGGCTAGTGTGAAACAGCAACGGAACGGTTAGGCTGAGTAAGTGTACGTCGATGCTCTGTTGCTTTTCGGCTTGTGTTAAAGCAATTTTGTATAAAAGTCGACTAGATAATGATTGGGCCATTATATGTAATTACGAGTATTATGGACCAAATTTGCTAATATGTGATGCCAAATAATAGCTATATATATAATGCCGGACAAAAATTAGTGCGTAAAAACAAACGTAAAACGCGGACGAACGCAAATGCAAACGAACGTTATGACATCCGTTTTACGAGCAGTCAATTCGTAACTGTAGCTCTAGTTTATTGAGGTAGTATTTAGATTGATATTTTTCGGAATAAGAAATGTGCAAAATTTGATGTTATCGTACATAACTACAGAATAGTTTTAGCGAATTGTCTGAGGATTTCCAAATTAAGTATATTTTATTTGGTGATGCGATTGTTGTTGAGCTGATAGGCCGCTAGATGGTGGCGAGATAAGTGCTAAGATTTCGTTTTTGTATTCACGTCCAAGGATTATTGTGTATCTTAATTCCATTTACCTCGCTGTCTTTGTGTCTTATTGCTTGGTTAATGGATATTCGCATATGGTTTGTACGCATTATTGTATATGTCCACCTAGTCCAATATTTTGTGCCCCCAACTTATATTGCCTCCCCAGTGTACCATCTGCCCAGCCCGAGCTCGGTATCTGACCAGATATATACCAAAACTCCTATTGCTGAAAGCCCGTCGGAACCCTGATCAGTTATGCATCGCAGTGAAAATAGCGGTATATACATGTTAAATTGTCACAGTATAGAGTAGTCATTTTCGTTACAGTAATCTAGTTACTGGTTAAATGCTGTAGGAGTATCTTAATTTTTGATACTATTATTAGTCGTTTTAGGGCGGTATCGCTGCATGTTTGACGTATTTGGACTTCTTTTCAATATCGGCGCAGCGTAGCGCATTGAACACCGTCGCCAGCTGTTGCTATCATATGAATTCCGACGAATTTAAATTTGTGGTGGATAGCTTGCCATTGCTCGCTCAACGTTTATCTCCAAGCGCTGTGGTAAGACGACATAGCTTATGTGCATACATGTTTATATATGGGTTATCTCCTGACAGGTCGTCCAACCCCCTCCTCATTGGAGGTAGTGCCTGGTAGGATACCGGAGGTAGGATGTGGTAAGACGACGTAGCTTATGTGCATACATGCTTATATAGGGGTTATCCCCTGACAGGTCGTCCAATCCCCTCCTCACCGGAGGTAGAGCCTGGTAGGCTACAGGAGGTAGAATGTGGTAAGACGACATAGATTATGTGCATACATGCTTATATAAGGGTTATCCCCTGACAGGTCGTCCAATTCCTCCTCACCGGAGGTAGTGCCAGGCTAGGCTACCATCCGGGCAAGACCCGGCTACCCATTTCTTCGTACTTCTGACATTGATCATGTATGTTTATATGCCAATGTTATTATTACCTGCGTTGAGGTGGCACTGGTAAACTCGTGTTTTTAGTATCTTTTTCTTCTGTTTACACATGGTTTGCTTGCTGATGCAACTAATATAACTGGTTTATAAATGCGCATTACTATTTTATGCCGAAATCACAAGCCCCAATTTAATCGTTTGTAGAGAGAAAAACTAACAATATTGAATTATTTTCAGGTATTCCCGTTGTCTACCCTGCAACCAACTGTTTGTACCTACTACAGTAAGTGCGTGACAGAAATCAACTTAGCCGCGAGCAAGTGGCTCGCTCGAGATTTCGAAACCATTAAAATTAGCAGTAAACTTAAGAACAAATTTTGAGCGTGTCGCAAATGAATCTGGTGCGAGCGACGATTAGATACTACAGTAGCTCCAAGCCGTAGAGTAGGCAAGAGTTAAAAAATACACACAAAGGAAAGTATGAGGGCAATATATAGAAAATAGTGGTAATTAATCTTGTTTTACACTTTGTTTAGGACAAGAAGAGTGTCGAAAGTGTGTGTTTGTGTTTTACGCGACTAGTCGATAACTACGTTTGCGACAGTAGCAAGCTTCAGCTCATCGCAGCAAATCAAATGCTCGAAAACGTGCAACAATTGGTAAGTTTGTGAATGCGCATGGAAACTTGAGGAAAACAATTATGTGGAGTTTTTGAAATATTCTTATGCGAAACAGTGCATTTTGGGTAAACACAACCGTTTTTCTCTACTCCATAATGTGTTTCCAAGTTGGAACTGAGTTTATGGTGTGATAGGTACAGTTTGCACCAGAAATTATTGCCCTTTTTGGACGAGCAGGCAGTGTTAACATGGTGAGAGCAGCGAGCTGCTTTCATTTTTGGGGGGTGCTGCATATCAGTATGTAGTTGGTTTCGCTTAAATCTGTTAAACCAGCCGCGTGTAATATAGCTGGGATTGTTAGCTGCTACCAATACTGCCGTTTGAAGTTTGGCGTTCGCTTTTTTTTTGTCAAAATCGTCCATAATTACTTCTGACCAGAATGAGATGTTTTTTGAAAATTTTTCTTTTCGAATATAATATTTGTTATTACAAATGCTCCAGGTTCGTAGCTCTGTACTGGCTAAAAATTTTGCCCGGAGGCATGAACTGTAATCCCAAACGAACTGGGTGTTCGCGCCGATTTAGCCAGGTGGGCATAAACTGGGAGCCCCTACCTCAAACCGATTGTTCCCCTTCTTCTAAATCTAAAAATTTTTCTAAATTTAATGTTTTTTAGCAAAATCTTAAATTCTCAAAAATAGCCTCAGAAACTGTGCGAAGACGTGTTTATTGAGGTTAAAATTAACTAATCAACTAATTTTCTATTTCTAATCAAAACCATACTATTGTGAGTTTGAGAAATCGAACCCGGAAGGCCAGTTTGCCACTGAGCTATTTCGGAGCTATTAATCTCTGATACTTAAGCTTTCTCGCAATGTTAATGAACTATAACGCACAGCTGATCGTGCAAGGCGCGTCGAATTTAGCCAACAGAACGCTTCGTAGCGTAATTGTTGATCAACTAAAGGTGTTGCTGTGTTATGGTTTAAAATAATATGATGGTTTTGACATATAGAACCTATTCTAATAGTAGTGTTACGTGGATGAGACTGGTTGATCTAACTAGTAAAAATCAAACTGCTATATCTGCATTGTAGAATGACTACGTTTGATACATTTATCAATAAGTTCTGGATAACATTTGATAGAAATTGTATTTACTTCTTACGGCAGACAAATCTCTAGCGCCGCTTCGCGTTTAACGTTTGGTATTGGGTTGTTTGTCAAACGTGATTTGTTGAATGCGTCGAAATTCATTGGCTCATTAGTTTCATTGTGTTGAAATAAGTGATAGTACAGAATAATACTACTAATTTTGTGTGGCTTACAAAATTGGGGGTGGAAGCTTGTGGCATTTGATGGTGCCCCCTTGGGAAAACGGATGCACCAAGTTCGTCTTAGGAACATTTTGGGCTCCTCCGGGAAAATTTTTGCTGCCCGCCCCGTAAATCATCCCCAGTGACATAAAAACTTTGACAAAGATTTTACAAAAATCTTTCTGAAATTAATGGATAATTCGTTGAAAAGTTGCTTTCAACACGTTTGTGCACCGTTCTGAGGTCATTTGTTGACTATTTTTCCGTTTCTTGTTAAAATATGCTCATGAAAATTTTAGATTTCAAAGAGACTGGTTCCAGCATGGGCCCTATAGCGTAGCAAATTTCTCCATGAATGTAAGTGGAGATAAGTGGAGAAGCCAGATTGATCTTGCTTAGTATTCTGCATGGCTAAAAACGAACAGGAGAAATCATTCTTGAAACGATAAAACACAATGTTTTACCAATATGCGTGAACTATTGTACTTATAAAAGTGCGTTCGGTAGTATGTTCGATTTCGATACATAATATTTTGTTTATTCACATGACATTTTCGTAAAGTCATTTTTAACTGGCGAGGCGTAAATTTTTGATTTGTCTAAATCAGTCTTCTAAATATTTATCTCGTATGTGCTCAATTTGGTATTCTAGCTTGTGGTCTCGCCACCGCTTCTCAGTACAACAACGTTCGTGTGTGTTATTCGAATGCTGCATTTAATGTGCGCGCGATGCCCGCAGTTAGCCGTTCATCTAATCAGGAATAGTAAGTGATTGTGAGTTATTTTCTGGGTTCCACAGTAATTTCCGGTTTACCAAAAATAGGGGTACTCGTTGGTGAATTATTGCCGTAAGCTACTGCTGATTGTGGGAGCATTTTCGGTACTGGGTGTTCGGTGTTTTAGAGATACATGGCGAAATTGTGAAACATGGGGCAAAAACAATCGGACCTGAACACTCGGACATTAAAATAGACTGTTACCCTTATAATCTTGGTGATAAATTATTGAGTGATTCGTAAACGATAGTTGTCATTTTTACAAAATGTTTCTTCGTTTACAGAGTTAATAGAAACTCACAGAAGAAAATTCTTGAATTTACATATCTGCTAGCTGAGTGGTTACTGCGAAGCATAGAGCTGAACATTACCAAATGATGGCTCAATTAGCGATATCAACTAGATATATGTGTCTTGACCCTGCTGTATCAATGCCAGGTGTCTTGCTATATCGGTGCCATATGTCCAGTCACCAAGATTCAATTTCGTACATTATTGTGCATGTATTTTTTCAGTTTTAGACAGGGGACGCTCCAACATGGGATAATGAAAAGGGTTTGGTAATATTTTTGACAATTGTAACGATGCTGCCTCCATATGCTTTTTCTGTGCAGAGTACGTCAAAGTAAATTGTTTTTCATAAATGATCTGTCTTCAGCGATCTGAAAATGGTTTGGAGAACTTTGCAGGGCCACATGTTCATTTTTCGAAGGAGTTATCAAAATAGGTGAGGGTGAACAAAATTTTGTATCGTATGCCTCATATTTTCAAATATTCCGGTACTTTTAACTGGCCATAAATGGCTATTAATACTCGAGACGCTGCTGAGCGAATTTCCAAACGATGTGCCCGTACGACCCCGTCTATCGTAACCTCGAAAGCGGACCTAGATCATTTATTTTGGATCGTTTCCCGTGGTCACCCAAGAAGCTACGGAGCTTAGCAAGCGGCAGGAGCACTTCATGGGACGCGTTCGGACCCGCCTGATTGGTCGCGCACGTCGCCTACATTGTAATACCTCTGAGGTCCTCAGTGAGGTTGGCTTCGTCACCTGCTCGCAGGCCAAAGAGACCATACCGCTATTCCCTGTCATGATCCTACCTGTAAGTTGTAATCAAGTACATCGTTCTGGGTTATTCAAACAACATTTACTAATTAAATTATAGCCACATTGGCCCACCAGGGTCAGACAGTCACTAGACGTTTAACGTCGGATCGCTTCGCTAGATGTTACTACGGATCCCGTGGGTGGTTCCCTGCATTTTTGCAGACGTTGGACCATAGGAACTCTCGCACATGCCGATTCGCCAACGAAACACGCTGAGACTTGTGATCTATATAAGCATAGCGTATACGTAGATTGTCGACTGGGGCGATGATTTCAAACCCCATCACATATCGCTACATATATTGTCAATCAACACATGGGTTTGTAGCAATGGTTTATTGATAGTAAATCGGATACACTTTGGGTGCGGGATAACACAACATAGTAAATTCAATAGCATCAATGCACACGAGTAAAAGAAATCGTGCAAGCATTGAGACAAAATGGAGAGTCAGCCTTCCTAATCGAACTTACATTGCCGTAAACTAGTTCGATAACACTAGGGTTCACGATTATTCAATTCAGAGGACGGCTTCGCTCACCTTACTGAAACAAATATATAGGACATGCGCGTGAACGCTGTACGATTCAGCTAAGTGATCGATCAAAGCCAATTGGCCGGTTCAGGTAAGCTGGGGGCTAACGTAAAATAATTAACCAGAATAAGTGACAGCGCACAAGAATACTGCACTAGGTTAGGGTATATACGCTCTTATGACAAAGAAAACACGAATGATACGGAGTAATTCGACTGCTTATCCTATCCTACAACTAGTCTACGGCGGGTTTAAATAGGGCATAGTATAAATGGTACAATTCCATATGTCACTGACATACCACAATTAAGACAAGAACCAATATTTCAGTATAACGGTACGTTACGATACACTGAGGGTCGGTGCGATGCAAATAAACATGACATGACAGTCGGTATGTGAATCATCATTTAATTTGCAAACAAAGTTTTGCTATTAAATTGTTTAATTTCCAAGGATCCAGGTAGATCCTAGTTATAATCAGTTACCATAAAAACTTCCAATTCGTAATCTGACGAAGTCAATCGCTTACTTGCACAGTCAGGATGAGGGTCGGGTTTGGTTGCCGCCGAGGACATATATACAGCTTCTGTATACGATAAAATTTTGAATTCTTTCAAATCCTGCAGCAAATCCTTTCCTCGCGGTTTATTATTCGTAGCTGGGGCGTTGCCTCAGCCCTTTCAAGCAAAGTCAGCTAATTTCCTGGGAGTAGTGTGCTATTAATCTTCACAACCCGAGTTCCTTAACCAAGAAGTTTGTGTCCTTATACCCGTTGTCATTGCCAGGCTCACGAGTGCACTCTATATAAATTTTATATCCAACTCCGTAGAGATGGATCTTCGCACTACCGCTAATATTCGCGACCCAGTGCGGAAACTCTATATACGGATCACTGAAATAAAATACCGACTCTTCCTATATGTGTTTCCCAGGGAATATTCAGTTTTAGCAACGACGACTTGTTAATCATCGGTATCGATTGCTAGCAGACCAAAAACTATTCATATAGAGAATCAAAAGATTGCCTAAACGTTATTTTTTCCTAGGAAAATTTTCTATCGCCATTTAGGAATGGTAGAAGCTTCCTTAGTCCTACTCTCTGCCCATACTTACATGAGTCGATCCTCATCAACAATCCGTCCATCGCCCGTCCATTCCATACATAAAGCCATAGGTGAAGTAAGTCAAAAGCACAGTAGCATATTGGCGACATATATTAAGAGCAACGGAGCGGGTCTAAAGAGCTGATCAAACTCCGGGCTGCCGAATTCAGACTGATTCGTAATTTTAAGTCGGGACGTCTGACTACGGCTGTCGGTTTCATTGATTTGTTTCTCCGAACAATCGGAGATTATTTATCGCCGGGGTTTCGGTATTTCCTATTTTAACCAATCAAATTTTAAAATTGGGACTGCTACCGTAAACCTGTAGCGGTCCCAAACCAAAGGGAATTCGAGCATTCCTTTGGATTAGGGGTAATTAATTAGCTCGTTGAATTTTACGAGCTTCCACCTACGGGGCCCAAATTTTGTCATCTCGTCCCTCGCTATGATCTTCCGACAGCAAAATCACCGATTTTCCCGATGTTTTGTTCCAATTTTCCAGATCTCTAAACCCCCAACAGTCTGAGCTTATCATAATCCTTAATTTTGATTGCTTCTTCCCCTCATAAATTAATGATTAGTTTATAAACTATTATACATGTACTACACTGGGCCTCGGGTTTTGTTGGATGGTGTAGTTTATGTTGTGTTTATGGAATGTTTTAATTGTCTTCTTTATATTTGCGGTGTATTTCTGTCTCGGTGTACTTTATTAACTTGCTATTGAAAATGTTTCAGGCGTGTCGGAAACGCTGCGATTTTTATTACTAGGAACTGTGGAGCAAAATGCGCCCGACATCGAGGTACGTTGGTTCCGATTGAACAGCGATAATGTTTAATATAGCAAAATATTTTCTTTGACGGGGGAAATATTTATTAAATTGAGCAAGTATATATAGCATGAGTATACGCTTAAACATATTAACGCAGTACAATTATTCGCATGGGCATATCGCATCGGAAGAATAGCAACTGTGAAGTCAATGGTGGGTACACGGCAGGTGCTTCAAGTATACGCTAATCCACTATTTGTGTGACTGAATTGTGGTTTAAAAGTGGTTGTTCAAAATGAAAAAGTACATGTCCGATAACCTAGGTATGCATGTATCAATTATAATACACTGCGAAATTATAATACAGCAGTACCGGAGCAGCATTTTTCCAAAAGTGCACCGTGTAATGTAACTGTATAATAAAGGAGAATTTCTTCCGAGTCTGGCACAGGGGCCGCATGCCCGCTAAGTCATTGTTTGTCTAGAATAATAATTTATTGTTGGCATCTCTGTGACAGTTAAGCAATAAACTAGATCTGGTAGCGAAATTTCCGTACTTCCGTAATTATAACAATAATATGTTTTCGTACATACCAGTTAGCGACAGAATACAAATCGAATATAATCGAAACACTTTAAATAATGAAAAAGCATATTTTTGAGTAATATAAATTTTTCACCAACTAGCAAACTCTTAGCCTAGTTGAAGTAATGGCCTGTCCACAGCCCTCCGAAAAGTAGGGGAAAACTCGTGAGGACCTTCATTATGGGGGAAAATTTCAAAGAGCGGATAAATTTTGTTTTAAAATGTGAAATATTTTAATATTTTCGAGTTGTTTTATTGCCGTGCATATTTTTTCAAGCTATAAAATGACGTTTTAGTATTAGAAATGACGGTAATTAGTGTTTAAAAATATTTTGAATGCAAACATAAATTATTAGACATAAAAATTTGGATTTTAGTGGGAGTTTCGGCCTAGTGTGGCGACGGACATGTGGGAAATCTTACGAACATGTGGATTTGGAAAGTATGGTTCCATCAATGAGGAAAGGCCAGGCAGTACCATGGTCGCCTCTGGTAATACAAAAAGATAACAAATTTAAGCAAAAATACTTGTGTTGTGTTCGAAAACGCTGAAATGCATGATAGTAGAGAGAGACAGAATCTATTAGATTGGGGTTGCTAAACCTTAAATAGTCGGTCAGTGATGTATTGTCTATTTTTGCTTGATTTATTGGTCTATTGTCAGAACGTAGTGAAGCGTAATGGAGATTATGTCTTGCAGGGGTGAAATTTTTTAAATTCCGTCTGTGTGTGATCGGCCATAACTAGGGAATGCCTTAGCCGATTTTCAAGATCTTAGGCTCATTCGAGTGGGCATAGTAGATTTACCGTGTACGTCCTCAAACATTTTTTGATTTGGGGTGGCTGCCTGGTTATGGGTCAAAATGTGGGCTTTGTTTGCCCCATTTTAGTACCTTTCACGGAAGCAAGGTTATTTTATCTTAACTTTTGAATTTTTTCTCTGGATGGTTTTATTTCATAGTAAAATGACAAATGCCGATGCCTCTTTTTTGTTTTTCGATTAAGGCTCCGGTTCCAGAGTTATCAGGCACGGAAGCAATATTATTTTTATCTTAACTTTTGAATTTTTTATCTGCTAGGTTTATTTCATAGTAAAATGATAAATGCCGATGCCTCTTTTTTTGTTTTTCGATTACGGCTCTGGTTCCAGAGTTATCAGGCACGGAAGCAATGTTATTTTTATCTTAACTTTTGAATTTTTTCTCTGCTAGGTTTTATTTTATAGTAAAATGATAAATGCCGATGCCTCTTTTTTGTTTTTCGATTAAGGCTCTGGTTCTAGAGTTATGGTGTTTGAGGTATGGCACTTTCATGGTTCCTCGACCCAAAATTAGAAAATTTATTCTAACGTCCTGGACGGCTGAAAAGTTTCACTTGGGGGTGTTCGGACATGGGAAACTCATTGCCGGTGTTGGTTTTACTCTGCGACCCATGGCTCTATAGGTATGGGAGTATGACGCCCATTTATTTCGGGTCAGAGTTCAAAGTGAGGCTTTTTACCCCATTTTAGTACCCTTCATGGATGCAAGCTTATTTTTATCTTAACCTTCGAATTTTTTCTCTGGTTGGTTTTATTTCATAGTAAAATCATAAATACCGACGCCAAGCAAGGAGATTAAGTAAAATGGATTAGCAGATTAGTTGATTAGCTGTTTACGAAATTTATTACGATTTGCAAGATTCAGAAGGCCGCGACCTCGCAACGGTCTGTCCGTAATTTTCATTTTTCGCGAAACTTAACAAGTTTGGTATCAATGTTTAAATCGAGAGATTGACCTTTTCGGGCTTTAGTATCACTAAACCCATCACCTTTCCTCTGGTCGCGTATAAGAATGCCGTAACGCCACCATTTCTTGTATCAAGTTGCCTTCTTCGTTTTGTGCTGAAGACCCTAAATTTTTTACATAATGTATACCTAGCGCTTCTTCGATATCATTGAAGATGTTCGTGCTATCTACCGTACTTGGTCTCCCCGGGGTGGCATAGCGCTCTCGGATACAGGGGGTGGTGGCCAGACCGCCTGCCAGATGGGTTTTGACGCTTTAGTACGCCAGACGAGGTCCACCCATAACGCGGTATGACATCACTAATATGCAAAATCACAACTCCTCTGTCACTTATCAGTCTTGTTAAGCTATTTGTTAGAAATATTCCTTTTTTATTGATGTGACAGATGCAGTTTTTCGTTCTTCTTTTGCAAGAGTGGTCTGTGAACAAACAAACTAATTGGCTGACGCATTATACTGAGATGACGTCTCGTACTGTGTTAAAATTGACAGCTTACGGTGGAAAACTTGTAAAATTACGAAAAAAACGCGCTCGAACACCTTGTGTAAAACAGAATTTATTAATTTGTATGCTGTCGAAATTTCGAGCGAGCCCTTTGCTTGCTGGAATTTGGCAGTTATTTTTGGCAAGTAATGTACACTATGTAAAGTAAGTAATATGCGTTGTACCAGTGATAAAAATTATGTTTATAAACTTTTTACAGCTTGTTGGACGAACGCCCCAGGAAATTCACGAAATTATATGCTTGATCAGGTAAGAGAAATAACCAGATTTCAGGCTGTTAGTAAGCCGTAGTTAACTGATAGTAGCTTAACAGCGAAACAGCGTCAACATTTGATTTATCTTTTAGTGCATCAACAAAGATTTCAGCTTATAGCAAACATATGTATACTGGCTTTCTCTTCCCACGCAGGGTGATTCTCCCAGGAATTCCGGCCTCCTCCAGATATTTTGTGGCTTCCCCAAAGTTCAGCAGTACAGGTGGTGTTAGCATGTATAAACAACAGGCCAATTTTTTTCTACGAGGCGAAAATATGCCAGTTTTTTCTTATGGAACTAAAAAACTTCATGTTTTTGCCTTATGGTGCTAAAAATAAAACTACGGTCAGTCGATACGTTTCACTGCATTGTTCGATAGGATGTGCATTATTTTTGTATGTTCAGTGTGAATCCTTTATTTATAACAGTTCCGCGTTTTTAAGTTCTATAGTTCACATGAATTCCCAGTTTATTTTCAAAAATTGTACTGTTCAAAAATTTGGTTATTTATAACCGTGAATGTTCATTTTTAAGCATGACTGTTCTATTTTACAACTAGCTACGACCGCTAAGATGTGCTAGTTATGACAGCTTAGATATGCCCTTATACGTAACCAAACTAGCATATATTACAATGGTATCTGTGGTTATATTAAGTACGTATATGTGGGTGTATTACTTAACTAGCTAGTCCACACTTCGAAAATTATAGCCGGTGGGCACCGCCTCACCTGCTGGGGGGGTGCCGGATTTTGCCGGGGGGGCAATTATTTTTGTCGCGTTTAGACGTTTATTTTTCTCAGCCGGGGTACCCGAATTTTTACCGAGGGGTAGGAGCCGGGGGGCAGCTGAAAATGCCGGCCTTCCCACTTAGGCACTAGCCAGCTTCCGCTATATATGCATACATAACGTAAGCGTCTGATCTACTGATTTATATATACAGTACTCGCCACAATTGACTGCTGCTCGCAAAAAACTAAAGTATTATATTGAAATTATGAAAATTGCTCGTTGTTCGCTCGCTGCTCGCTCGTTTACAAACCTTCCAATTCAGATATGCATGTATGTATGTAATAGTAAACAAAAAATTGCGCGATATCATTGTCGTGAATACTCAACTGTAGTGCTACATAATTGACAAGCTGCGGTAATAAAAATACATATATATCTTACAACACATAAATCGTGTATGTATATATTTGAATCTTATAAAACTCTCCAATGTCTTTTTACTCTATTATTATTTTATGCTATTTACATTGTCAGCGATTATTTATTTATTGCTATAGTGAAATCCTTTATGTATGGATTTTCAGTAAATACAAAAGCGTCGTCGGTAGTAAAATACATAAATTTACATCGTCTGTAGTACAACCTTGCAGTAAGGCAAGTCGCCGTTGCAGCCGCTGTCGTCGGTTCCGCAATTCTGGTTGCTGTTGCAAATTTTAAAACAAGTGTACATAGCACATGATTGGAATACACATGTGTTGATGTTTAGCTGGTTCTAATTTTTTTTCATTTTATTCGTCAGAAAAACAACAACGTAGTTAACAGTCAACAGCAAATGTCGTCAACAGCATATATGAAATAATGTAATTAACAGTAAATGAAAATATTCCTGCAAGAAGCCTCATAACCTGATAACTCTGTTTATAATGTCGCAAACAGGCATCGAGTATCAAAATACATTTTTTCCAACATTTTTGCTCATTTTCCTGTCCATATGCCGGAAACCTAGACAAAACTATATTTTTGAGCGGAGCAAGGTCGCGGAGCGAAACGTTTTTATTTTCTGTCTCGGAGCAAAAAAGTCGATGTCCGTCCGTCCGTCCGTTTGTTCGTGAGTCTTTCATGGATCTTAAGAATCACTGAACCTATTTCAAAAAACTTTTTTTGTTTGAAAGCTTATCATGTGAGGATGTGCACCTGATATTTTAGAAGTTTGGTAACTTGCCAATTTTATCATTAATTAAGCTAATTAGCTAATCAACACGCTAATTAAGCTCATAACAGCGTAATTATTGGTCGTAGAGTCGGTTTAACGGCATATACTGTGGGGTTTTCAGGTATGGCGAGTAGCAACTCTTACATTTCGCTTCGATTGCCATTCATCACCATGCTGTATAAGCCACGAGACTTCCTTTGTCTTGCTTTTCGTTCGAACGGAATAAAACTATTCTTTCATTTACTCATTGTTGTCTAGGTAATAATATATTCCCAAGACATTGGGTACGTTCATATTACTAATGCCGTCGCTCCGCTCAAAAATGTAGTTCCACTACGACTGGTTATATATAGTAGTTTCTTCTGGCACAATGCATCTTTGCCCCGTGTCCCAGTTGCGACCCTTCATTTCGTGAGGTTTAAATACTTGTTTCAGCAAGCAAACAGCAAATGAGATCTGGATTGAGCTTTTTTCTGTACTGACTTTATGTCCTTCTCGTTCAAACTGTCGACGACTGAAGGAGTTGACATTGCGGTAGGAATTAGATATAAAGTGAGTGGTGAGCTGTTCGTTGTTGGAGTGAGTAAGTTCTGGTCGCTGTACCTGACTGAATTTATTCCAATCGCGGTGTATGAACATGAACTATTATCCGAGGAAACATTCCTTGTTCCGGAAACAGTGGAGCCAGTATCGCTTATGGCCTTAGTGCTGGAAGTTGTTGCCGTTTTGACCGCTTCGTTGTGCAAATTAGTTTCGTCATTGAATGAATTTTCTTCGTCGAATACTAAGATGTTTCCACCATAGTCGCCGTGCGTTCTCAAGCAACGCTGAATTCGCGAATGATCAGCTTGTGTTCTTATAACAGCGTCCAGCTTTCCTGATATCGAAGCTTGGCTAGATTTTACCTGTTCAAGCGCCAAGAGCAAATTTCCAGCCGTATCTTCATTACAATAATTAGATATATCCAGGCCGCGCGAATACTACTGGCATGTTGGACTGTGGGGTTGCTATAACCATAATCATCGAGTCCAGTTGAACCACTGTTCGAGCATGGCGGGTGTCTATGTTTGCGTCATTATGTTTAAGTCATTTACCTATTCAGGCACCCGCTTATGGGTTTATATTTCAGTCTTTAAAAACTGACAAACTATTGCAATAAGGCGCAGTCACTGTTTGTGATGGGCAAGGATATCCGGATGTGATTTCATATGCGGATATTATCTGCGATTTGAGATTTTTACGATATGGTTGTCCATATCCAGATTATCCTATATATCCCGCAATGTTATCCGGATGTAGTAAGCCGTATTCCTACCCATCACTAGTCACTGTAGTGACTTTAGAAACTTATCAAAAATTCTTCTAGCAAGACCGCGGCAACCCTGTCCGAAGCTCTCCCAATAGAATAGCATTCTTTCTTCTATTACCATTCCTAATACTGGTGTCGCAATCGGGAGTGAGTGTAATCAGTCCAGACAACCGTATCGAAGCCCAACCCCCAAATACAACAGCAAGTAATATTGTTCTCGCTTTTTCCTATCTGACACAGGCTTTTTGGTGCTCGAGCCTACTTAGTGGTAAGGAGTAGTTACTGCGGCTTGACCCCAATATATAAACATAAGACGACACAGTAGATTGCCAGTGTACCTCAGTCACTTTCAATACATCAATTTTTTCTAGCTTTCGTTGGTTGGAAATAAATTAGGTCGTTTTGAAATGATCACGGTTATAAAAAGAAACCGAATGCTTTAATTTTGTTGAGAATTATGCGTGAATATCGGGTATAAAACTTGCACGAATAATCTATTCATTTGCGAAAGAACAAATGAATGACTGACGTCGATTTTATAATAGTTTTTCTAACACATATGTACGTATATTACGTGCGAACAAAATGCCTATACATTGGTGCATATGTATCAGATCGATGTGACGCTGCTGCATTACGCACTTCCACAAACGTAATGTCCATACGACCCCGGCTATCGTAACCTCGAGGGCAAGCCTAATGGGTTCAAATTTCTGTTTTTTCTTTGATTCGGGTCAGGCCCAAGAAATTACGGAGCTTAGCAAGCCGCAGAGCGCTTCACGGGATGTGTGCTGATCCTGCCGGACGGGTTCCGCACGTAGCCTAAGCGGTACTACCTTTGAGGTCTCTAGGGTGGTTGGCTCCGTCACCTGCTCTCAGGCCAAAGAGACCATACCACTATTCCCTATCATCGTTCAACAGGGAAGTGTGATTATTTGGAATAAAGTTTTCTATTTTCCTGAATGCTTTATAATTTATTTAATTTAGCCAGTGGCGCCCCACTAGGGTGCGGCAAATCCCTATGGCTACTAGGGTCAACAGAACACATGGACTACTTGGGTTTGATTTAGCGTTTATTGATGAGTCAAAATCGTATATGGACAAGAACATACTGTACGGGCGAATACAATAGATACAATGTCACTAGTATGGTACGCCATTAATGGAATGAGCAGGGCAGCCAATGGGTAAGTGCGGAGCCATCGCCTTTTTCATCGAACTGTCACAGCTGATTCAAATCACGGCGTAAACTGCTAAGCCTTTTCTAACGACAGCTGCGCTCACCTTACTCATTAAAAGTGGGTCAGGCCAAAAGCAAGCACAGATGAGTAACATGAAGCGTAAACGGTCAATTATTGAGAGAGGCTCCATTCAACTAACTACTCGCTCGGCACTGCAATTGCGACTAGGAGTACTCCGACAAAGCAATAGGTTCATGTAAGCGAAAGGCGGTAATTTAGCGGGTACAAATGAGGCATACGGGACGAAGCGTACAATGTGGGTATGCGGGTCGTGATCTTGCTCATCCTAATCACGGCTATAATACATCATCATATGTGGA
Source organism: Trileptium ribeirensis (assembly GCA_030248225.1). Classification (NCBI taxonomy): domain Eukaryota; kingdom Metazoa; phylum Nematoda; class Enoplea; order Enoplida; family Thoracostomopsidae; genus Trileptium; species Trileptium ribeirensis. The sequence goes on from JASANE010010712.1 coordinate 25,855, forward strand.
TATATTCGTAATTGAGGTAAAGTCGAGATTGGATTAACATACGACAAATTATTGCAACAAAAGAGTAATAGTACGCATCGATATAACGGTAAGTTTGTGAGGTGATCATCGGTACGACTCCTAAATTTTTCTCTAGTGCGACAACGGTACAACAATACTTTTCCTACTCGCATACACACATACGGACGGTGACCATGATTGTGGTGCCTTGCGTAGTAGTAATAATGAATGATCCGATCGCTTTAGAACAATTTCCACGTTAAGGAATTGAGTTAAGATATTAAATTAGTACAGGAAATCAATTAAGTAAGCCAAGTTTGTTAGACCGTTCGAACCAGTAGAAGTTGGGAATGCCCCAAAGCGGCTCATTACTTCGGTAGTGGCCTACTTACACGTTTAAGCGTATCGTTCATTGTCATTGATCGAGGATTGAGTAAGCTGTTAATTCTTAACTTTTTTGACCCGTATGAGCAAAGCGACAGATTAGTACGATCTTTCGTTCCAACTGAACGACACCATCAGTATATAACAACTCCGACAAAGCAATAGGTTCATGTAAGCGAAAGGCGGTAATTTAGCGGGTACAAATGAGGCATACGGGACGAAGCGTACAATGTGGGTATGCGGGTCGTGATCTTGCTCATCCTAATCACGGCTATAATACATCATCATATGTGGATATATTCGTAATTGAGGTAAAGTCGAGATTGGATTAACATACGACAAATTATTGCAACAAAAGAGTAATAGTACGCATCGATATAACGGTAAGTTTGTGAGGTGATCATCGGTACGACTCCTAAATTTTTCTCTAGTGCGACAACGGTACAACAATACTTTTCCTACTCGCATACACACATACGGACGGTGACCATGATTGTAAGATAAAATTCTCCACCATATTATACAGAGATACGACTGGTTAAATTCTATTCCAAGCTCCTATAAAATTATCATTCGGGCACGGTAATGAAGATACGATATTCGAGCCTTAATCTATGCTCGTTTGCAAGCTAAATAGCTTCAAAAACAGACTTTTCTGTGTCTATCAACCTGAGCCTATTTTTGTGTCAAAATAGGCCCGGTAAGATATCTTCTAAATGGCTTATGTGTCCCGGTAGGGTGAAGTTGGGACCGAATTCTCTAACTCCTCGGAGTTGGCTACTGCAAAATTTGCACTAAAATCATTACTAAAATTTACTATGTGTTGTGTACATTAAATGTACTGTATCAACACTAGGAAAAATAATATTCTATTTTGACTGCCAATTTTACACGATTTTAGAAGACGCTGGATCCAGCCGGATCCAGGGAAAGTTATAAAACATCGATTTTAAGTGTAAATCAGGGTTCACTTAGAACCTTCGTTCACGCCTGGTTCGGCGGAACAACATTCTATATTCTTGCCAAAAGGTATGGCGATACTACGTACGGTAAAGAAACGAACTTTTAAGCTCTGAACTGGGAAGTGCAAATGAGAGCGCTTTGCGTCCTAATACGAGGCGATTTGGGTTATGCTGGGTTCAAACAGTTTGTGCACTTGGTTAGTCTATTAAAGAGCTCCAAATGAACTCTTGCTAACCTCACAGGGTTGAAGACAATATTACCGTAGCCTTCAACGTTCACGGTTACTGTGAGCGTGTAAGCTAACTCGATGTTCGACGGTAACTGCTCTAAAACTGGAAGCAAGTCTAATGGCTTACAGGTACGTTATATACTGATGGTGTCGTTCAGTTGGAACGAAAGATCGTACTAATCTGTCGCTTTGCTCATACGGGTCAAAAAAGTTAAGAATTAACAGCTTACTCAATCCTCGATCAATGACAATGAACGATACGCTTAAACGTGTAAGTAGGCCACTACCGAAGTAATGAGCCGCTTTGGGGCATTCCCAACTTCTACTGGTTCGAACGGTCTAACAAACTTGGCTTACTTGATTTCCTGTACTAATTTAATATCTTAACTCAATTCCTTAACGTGGAAATTGTTCTAAAGCGATCGGATCATTCATTATTACTACTACGCAAGGCACTAATGTGGGGCAAGGGAACGAGCTTGGACGAGTCCCTAATTCATGACACATCCTATAAGTTCTCTGAGTCGGATTAATTGTTGCCAATTTAGTGGCTATACGTTATCATCGTACGGGTTTTATGCCAGTTTCAGGGCATAGGGGCAGGGGTTAAAATTGTATTCAAGTACCTACCAATTTGACTAAAACTAGAACTATACGTGGCGATGCCCCGTAGGTCATCGGCACTATTCTAAAAGTACTAAAGCTTATACTATTTGGGCTTGAAAACGGCTCTCGAAAAGAGCTCTATTCGGAACTAACATTTCGGTTGTGTTATTAGCGGTTCCTACTCGATGAAACGAGTCAGTAAGCGGCGGTCCCGGTTGTCGGGACAACCGTAACAAATTTATTGATTGGATTACACTCGGTTTTTATCCTTAGGTGGTTCGGGTTCCTAGACTTCGACCGAGATTTTGAGTCCAACTGGGTAGGGGCTAGGGGAAACCTATAATCTTAAATATATCTCTTATTTGCCAACCTTTCTCTGTGTCACTTTGCGCAGGGGCTGGCTTCGACCTTGTTTATCGATTTATACGCCGGGTCAACGGTCCTCACAAAAATGATCCGTCGGGCCGAGACCCGATATCGCGTTTAGCGATACCGATAACTCTAACATACAAAATACTAACGCTTCCGATGCTAGATATCAACACTGGGGCAATTAATATTTCCCCTTTTCGACCAAAATATTGCTAAAAGCTAGACCGAAACCTACTTACGAAAGAAGTACGATTTAAGACATTTGAACTAAGTCTGGTGAGGCGGTTGCGCTGCTCGGGGTTGGTCTTCTCGTAAGTTTTAAACGGGTGACGGCTTTTCCGGGCTTAATAGCGCAAATGGAAGGCCTAACGGGCCTCAATTTGTAGAGTAAAAACTGTCAAATCGTGGAAGGAATTTTGAGTTACAAACATTTAACGTTTTGGGTAGGGGCGGACCCCTGTCGGGCCGTCGGGTTTGTGATTCCGACTCGATAGTATTGCGTTTTAAAGTGGTGTCCATCGACGGAAATCTCTACGAAGAAACGGCGAGAGTCTCAGCAAAATTCCTGAAGAGAATCTCAAAATATTTTCAAATTTATGTTTTCGGTGGGGGCAAGCCCTTTCAAGGTCGTGGGGTTTGGGATTCCGACGCGATATGTGAAAGTTTTATGCGCTATATCGATATCTCGGATCCTTGTCGAGATCTTGGTAAAATTTCCACCAAATTCCCGGGTTAGTTCTCGAGATATACCAAATTTTCACTCAAAGTGGGGTGTGTCGCTCTCTGGACATTCGGTTAACAATTTAGGTTGCGGGTCGGCTACAAACTCCAACTTAGCAGCGCGGGTCGCTGCTAACGTCTTAACAAAATATCTGCTAGCTTGCTGGAACGGTTAGTGTGCCAGATAAATCCATCACTCCCAAATATGTAAGCTTGCTGGAACGGTTAGTGTGCCAGATAAATCCATCACTCCCAAATATGTGTTAATAATTATCCTGATCGTAATCGTACAGTAATATTCCTTACAATAAGAAACTTTTCTGAGCGGCTCTATCGAATCAAATCGAAATCCAATAGACTAGGTCAAGGATGATACGGAGTTTCCTACTCAATGTTCAATCCAAAAATTTTTTTTTAACCTCAATCGGCTCAGGGATGATGTCTTGGTTCGTAACTGGACTCAGAGAATCATGTGAAACGAATCTAGGCGCGAGTATCGCGGTTATTTATGCCTTAACTCATCGACCGAGGGAGGTTCAGTATGACTTCGACTATCTAACTGAATCATGTGACCGGCCGAACACGGCTATGGGTCTGCGGAACAAGCTAGGACGGGCAGGGCTATCATATAAACAGAAGTTTGGACAGGGAGTCTATGGAGGCTTAAGCTTATGGTTAATCGATACGAATTTCTCAGTCCTACCTTAACTACTCTCGAAGCTAACCCTATCCCACATCAATAATACTCTGTGGTTATGCTAAGCCTCCCTGTCCACACTTACGTACTCGGGTCCTTTGATTCGACGTCCATCGCCCGTCCATCCAATCGCAAAGCCAAGACAAGTAAGCCAAAAGAAAAAACCGATAAACTGTGAGTAAAACTGTAAACTGAATAAGAGACAGAGCCAGTCAGCAAAACGACCGAACTCCGAGCTGCCGAAGTCAGACTGAACGCTCGAGAGCTTGAGTGACGCCGTTTAAATACCCAGATTTTCTGCCACTTTCCGACAATTAAAATAATTTATTGGGCCGTTAGAATTTTAAGAAAAGTGCTTGGTCAGCACTTTTGGGACGATTTGACCCTAAAGTTTGATCTTTTAGTCAAGCTTTCAAATCGGTCCAAATTTCGATAAATTTTGGGCCATTTTAATACCAAATTTTATATAACTAAATTGATTTCTGACTTAAGCTAAACTTTCTAGAAATTTTTAATAAACTGTATACTATATTAATGCTAACTACCCTTGTACGAAAACGTTATACGAAGCGTCCAAGCAAATAAACGGCTAACATTAAGTTGGTATCAGAGCGTTTCAGCTCGACAGGGTCAGCTTATTTACTTACTATTCAGTGGTTCTGCAGGTAGTAACGGTAAGTTTAATATTAACTTAGTATAAGCTGCTAATAAGAAACTTCAAAGACTAGTAGTAAAATTTATATGAATTTCTCCACTTTATATCTAACTCGTACCCGCTTTTATATCAAAGCCATGTTTACTCAAGCCGATGCGCCCGAACAACTTTATATTCAGCTATAAAGTTCCTATTAGTATGACATTGATGCTCGGTCGCGAAACGTCTAGTATCATCTTTATTGAAAGCTGATATAAACTGGCGATCAAAACTTCGGTTTACTGTTTGCTTAAGAAGATGTAAGCTAGCGTCTATGGCAGGAATTGATGCACACACGGTGGGTACAGCTACTCGTTATATTAGATTAATATTACTCTGATATGAAGTGTGTTTATTCTGTGTAGCCTCACCTACGAGCATATATGTACTCGCGTGATTAGGATCGTCTTCCATCAAAAAGACTCGGCTTGTGTAAACAAAACAGGACAACAGGCGAAAAAGAGAGGGTCCCATTCCCTCGGCGATGGCCAGAGTGCCAGAAGAAGTTCGGATTCGGACTCAGTGTGTCCGTCCTGTCATTTCAGTATGTAACAGGTCCACTTTTGGACAGCAAAAGGGAAAGGTGGGCTATCGGGATAGCCCGTCACAAGTTTTGTAGGGAATTCAAGTGTTTTAAACGGCTCCCGCGGGTACGGGTAGCAGTTTTATGGGACGTTAGGTACATTTTTGTGTGAGTTTTGACAAGGGAAATCTAATGATGGGTTACACGCCTGGCGGGGCATAATTTCTACGATTTTCACCGGGAGGGGTACCTAAAAGTGGGCGCAACGGGACCGGTCCAGGCTCAAATGAAAGCTGAGGTTCCAAGGAAGCTAACAATTCCTATATATAGTTTTGTGTTAAGTATTCGTTGAGTTAATTAATTAAACGTGTTTTATTGCTCTACATATTCGCTTATTTCCTCACAGGTCCGTGGATCCTGGTCGGATTTTCACGAGACCAGTCTCATTAGATAGACCATAAAATTGTCTACTAGAAATGTTAAGGACTAGATTTACGATTTCTTGACGGTTCCGGAGTTATGGGCCGGAGCCTTCACATTTAACTCTAAATTGTTCATAAATTTTCTGTTACTTTTATCAGCTAACTTAGCCAGCGGAAATGAACGCTCGTAGCTGATAAAATTTTAGTTACTGCAATTTACCAGTGTACTTCTCGAAATTGAACATTGGTAAAGTCATATTTTACTTTTCCTATGAATATTTTCAGTCAATTTGCTCGTTTGCTGTTCGCTATAGGGCGAAAAGCCATATTTTTATGGTCCTCATTCGTGAGGATGGTCGTGACGGGTATCCGTCACGGCCACTCTTTCCTATCAAAAATCGACAAACTTTGCGGTCTTACCAAGCGGGGTAGGGCTATTCCTACATATCGGGGCAGGCGGGGAGTCGTACCGTTTTATTCATTCCCGAGTCGGGTATGGCAAGGGCTCGCCATACTCGCATTCTCTACCCGTTAAACTACTAGTTTATATGCTTAAAGATCCCTAATTTTTAAAAAAATCATCCTAAACGAAACAAATTATCGTCGACTATTTGTACCTCCAAACTTATGAACTACAAAGGTACAATGAAACGTAACCATAATCCTGAAAACATCAATGGAATACACAAGAAGGGTGCATTCAAATATAGACCTTTATGGCCATGAGCAACACAATAAAACGACAAGAATATGGTACGACAATCATTGATAAATGGTTACAATTATACGTCCATAATCAAGGGAGCAATGCGAGTATGGTAATCATAAAAAAATGTATAGAATCATAACAAAATATAGGCGCTTCTATGGCCTGAAACAATAAGCAAGAACTATATTAATTTATGATACAATGATTATACTTAGATGGTCAACAAGTACGATTCAAATATACGACGGTAATCAGGCTGCCAAGTCGTATGTACCCACCTAAAAATACATATGAATATGAAACCTCGTCGACCTAAGCCTATCAAAAACAACTGACAACACATGAAGAATATGTGCTGATCTCTAGAAAACCAAACCATTGTATGGAGCATACCAAAACCCTATATAGACCATTCCTGGTGCCCTGTACGCAGTACATAACCAAACTACAGAAGACGGGCTATATTCTGAGAATCAGTTTATTAACCCTAAAACCAATAAAAACCTATGAAAATGTATGAATATTCTTGCTGGTCCCTATATAACCTAATCACTGTATTCAGTATGTATACCGAAAAACCTCTATATGGACTATTTTTATGCCATGTACCAACCTACTGGAGACCGACTATATTATGGAAATCGGGTTCATTGACCCTAAATCAATGGAAACGTCTTAAAAGGATTGAATTGTTCTTGTTGGACTCTAGATAACAAAATCATCGTATTCATCCTACTGAAAAACATATATAGATATAATTAACTATATTTGGGCCCACAGCGGCCCAGAGAGTGATTCCACATAAATGTCTTGGTCAGCAATGTTGTAGTTATCGATGGGCTGATCCTTGTTTTTCGGTACGAAGCTTGTGTCACGAGATATGAACCGAGAAACACTGGTACCCGTATGGCTAGATTTGCCAAATAACTCTTAGAAACCTGTTTTTTGCCATTTTGACCCGGAAGATGGGGTCGGAGCTGTTCGCGTTCACCTGGCTCGCTCCGCTTCAACCAATTTCTTTCCATCTCTGAGTACTCTGGATGCGAATTTTTGTGGCTTTAATTCTGTTCTTTTGTTCGGTTTTGTTCTCTAGTTATTATTCTATTTCAGCGAGCTTTTGCCACGGCTCCCGACAACGGGTATATTTTCGGTCGATGCAATGTTGAAACGCTCGTCGCCATCAGCTGCCTTTCTAGGCTCCGACGTTACCTGGCAATGGAAAGACGACAGTGGAGTATGGCGACAGTATAGTGCTATCGATTGCCGTATACTTGAGGTAAGGAAATTAGTTACGGTTACAGTAAATTACTGGATGGTGTTTGTAATAAATGCCAAGTAAATGAAGAAATTATTAAGCTATTCGAAAATAGCTGTCAGGACCGAAGTGGGGTTGGTACCTCACATCGAGCATGGCCCATATGGATGGATAGCTGGTGTATTCAGACATAACGTTTTGTAGTTGTACTGCGGAGTCATCAGATCAACTTAGGCTATAAATCCATTCGTCACCATGCCGCCCAAGCGCTACGGGCTATGTTTGGCGTCAGGTTCAGCTCCCTTTATTGCCGGGCCCTACGGCTGAAACGAATAGCAATTTTCTACAGTAGTCTGCGCATTTGTTCTCTCTGGTTTTCGCACCATACCTCATTTGCTTTCATGTACAAAACCTTGCTCAATACAAAACCTTGCTCAAGAAGGATTATTACTTAAGCAAAGAACTACTATTTTGCATTGCTACATAGTTAATTTCGGTTCAGGAACTATGTTCCCGACAGGCCTGATTGCACAGTGACGCTTTTCGGACAGGTATAACCAGGATCTTTGTAGAACCAATTTCTTGTGATTTTTTTTTGCGATACCATTGTTTTTGTGTGTATTTACATTTTGTAATATATCTCGCTTGAGGTTCAAATATCCAAAATATCTCCATTTTATTTTTAGAACATGAACCTGGGGTAATTTTAGCCATGTTTATCGAAACCATCGTAAAATTGTTTAAAGTATTGAATTTTGAATGACACAACTCGCTGTTACATGTATTGGTCGGAAAACGCAATTTTAGTTGTTTTCGAGCCTTGGTTTGGGCTTTTTGTATTGAAAAATTGGAGCAATAAAATTGAAACATTGCTTTTTTCAGTTATAATGTTTTCATTAGAAAGCTTTTCTAATCGAAAAAAGTTTCAGCCACTTTCGGAGAATCACTGACACTTTATCGATATTTCTCACCTAATTTCATGTTCGGAACTTCACACTTTTATGAAAAACAAGCCTTTTTAGGGTAAATTTTTTATTGTTAACGCTCCTGAATGCCATTTTGTTTAGTTCATGTTATGGTTGAAGCATTTTATACCATTTTTGATTCGATTTATAATTTGTATTTCGGGAACAGATACGTGATCGTGAATTGTCAAATATGATATTTATATTGTAACAGTAGTTGCAGTTCGCCCACCCTCATACCCAGGACACACGGTTTTAGCCACACTGTGAATACAATTTAATGTCATTGTTTCTGTTTGAAGCCTTTGAGTCAATATTGGCTCGGCAAATCTGTGTTTTTGGTTATGAGGTGCTAGTTATGTGAAAGTTGTACGTATGTTGCACTACAACTGACACGATTCCATCGAAAAAGGCGATGGACACATAACTAAAATCTGTGTTTTGTGTTATGAGGTGCTAGTTAGGTGAAAGTTGTATGTATGTTGCACTACAACTGACACGATTCCATAGAAAAAGGGGATGGACACACATAACTAAAATCTGTGTTTTTGGTTATGAGGTGCTAGTTAGGTGAAAGTTGTACGTTCGTTGCACTGCAACTGACACGATTCCATCGAAAAAGGCGATGGACACATAACTAAAATCTGTGTTTTTGGTTATGAGGTGTTAATTAGGTGAAAGTTGTACCTATGTTGCACTACAAATGGCACGATTCCATCGAAAAAGGCGATGGACACATAACTAAAATCTGTGTTTTAGGTTATGAGGTGCTAGTTAGGTGAAAGTTGTACGTATATTGCACTACGACTGACACGATTCCACCGAAAAAGGCGATGGACACATAACTAAAATCTATGTAAGTTTCTATCGGGACTATGATTTCAGTCGAATCGATTCTTCCATAACAACACTAGATGTCTGAAAGTGGACGAATGTCTTATTTTCACGCCGTTCCAATCATATTCCAATCTTTAGCTAGACGTTGATTATACACGAGAATGGTCTCGGACGCAAAACAAACATTTTGTACTTATGTTCTACTTCATATTTGCGCAAGTTTTACAAATAATAACATCATTACTGTTATATATTTTTGTTGCTACAGACGGCATTTCAATCTCGCGAGGATCAGGTTAGCATCAATGCGCACGGACGTACGTATACGGTAGATTTTCATAATATGACACAAATTAACGAAGAAACCGGAAAATGTCGTCATGTGTATCGCAAAGCCGCTGTGGGTGGTGCTCATCGAGGTTCGGGTAAAAACGGTTAGTTGGTTTGCTATGTTCGCTGACATTTTAACACAGTGAAGGGACCACCTAACCCGCAGCTACGACCGCCTAAACTTGTCCACCAACTCCGTAAAATTTTCCTCTCCACCTCCCGACATTTACGGACAATAATTATTTCTCAACTGACATGTCTTCTGTGATTCTATTTAACTACATAATCGTTCATTGAAGCTTGTAGTTCTTAGTTATACTATGCCTCAGTAATAATATGCATAGGGTAAAACCTAGGGTCAGCTTTGGTCCTGAGCCCCGGTGAGCATCGTAGGCGGATGGTTAATGTATAAAAAAGTAAAGAGTAAGGTCTGTTAGGAGGAATAAATAAAAAAATGCCAAATTTCACGTCAGTCTAAGGCAAAGATCTCGCGGTCTCTGGGGTCAAAGTTGTCAAAAATGTCGGGGTGGAAATTTCGGTATCCGAGTGCTTTAAATCGTATGCATTAATTTCGCTGCTTTGCTTGGTGCATGTACTATAGACTAAAATATTTTATCAATTCGTTTAAACTTAGAAGTTAACATGACTAGTAATTCCCAAGGAAGTGTGGTTTGATTTTTAAGTTAACATATTGTTTAATCAATTGTGACAGACTGTTTTTGATATATAACACCCTAAAACCTCTTACAAGCCTAAATCGATTGAAAATCCTACAACGTTATCGACTCTAAACACATCGGAAACGACTGACAATGCATTAAGTATTTATGCTGGTGTCTAGTTAACCATCCGGTCATATTCAGCGTACCTAAAAACCTATTTAGACAATTCTTGGTGACCTGATGCACGCAATACGCATCCAAACAACTGAAGACAAGCTATATTCCGGAAATCGGGGTTAATTGACCCTAAACCTATTGAAAATCCACAAAAAGTTATTAAATATAATCACGTCGGACCCTAGAAACCAAATCATTGTATTCGACCTTTGTAAATATTAATGTAGGCCATTGTTGAGGCCCTGCACGCAATACATAATCAGACAAGTCAAAACGCACTAGATTTTGGAAATCGGTTGTAGTATTTTGTAAAATCCTTGAAAGCCTAAGACAAGGGATAATGTAGTCAAGTCGCACTGTATGTAGCAAAACCATCGTATGCAGTGCGCATTCTAACCTAATAGGTACACGTGGTAAGCCCAAAACGAGCAATAACACAGCGAAATTTGAAAAATCGCTATTTCTGGCAAATGGTCGACCAACCATATTCGGATCTACAGCGGCTCAGGTAGTGGTACCTCAAAAAAATTCGTGGTATCCAATATTGTAGATCTCGATGAACTTATTCTACATGGCGTTCTCTGTTTTTCGATGCGAAGCTTGTGTTGGGGATATGTACTGCTAATTTGGGAAAGAATCCTTAAATATATGTTTTTGCCATTTTGATACAGAATATGAGTGTCGGAACTGTTAACGTTACACTAAAGGGCACATCGTCATCACTTTTGCCATCGAAGAAAAAAATTTGTCGGAATCCGTCCATCTGAAAATGAGTAATGAATGGCAGCGACAGACAAAAAGAAATTTTCACGATTTCCTGACAAGCACCCTAACTTGGAAACTGTGCTAGCTTCCCGATCTCCTTTCAAAAGTAATTCCATGGAAGCGAACGGGATAGTAACACGTTCTGTTTATTTTTTTACCGTAATATTATGTTCTTTATAGTATTGGCAAAATATAGGTCGTTGGAATTTTTAGTCGGACATGGCCTTGAATGACAAATGACAAGGACGGATTTTCAAGATCTATATATTTAATTATTGTGAGGCAAGTACGGATAATGATCTAATTTCACCTAAGTTGTCAACGAGCGATCTCAAAGATCATGTCAGACATTGCGCGATGTCAAACTCTGTGTTCAGCTTAAAATGTTCATGTTCATGGATTGTTTGTTGCAATTGACGTATGCTATTTAAAACAGCCGCTGGTTTCTTTTATTTTAGCATCGCAATCGACTGAGCCGGATGCGCGTTTGGTGCTGCTAACCGAACATCCGGAGATTGTGGAGAATTTTGTGCGACTCCTGTTTCAGGTTGTTCACGAAGTCTACATATCGTCGGTACGTTTGAGCAGGAGTGTGTAATTATAAACATTTTGTAGAAATTCTACATCATACGTTTTCATGATGAACTCTTGTTTTTACTGCTTCAAAGTCACTGCATGAAACGGAACGAGCGAAGTAAGGGGAATTTCCACTGAGAACGCTAGGGGGAAAATCGTGAAAAAGTTTTTTTTCATCCATAACTCATTTTCGGATGGAGTCGTTTCGACTATTTTTTTTCGCTCGAAAGTAAAAGTGATGACAATGTGCCCTTTAGTTAAACGTGAACAGCTCCGACTCCAACTGCCGGGTCAAAATGGCAAAAACAGATTTTAAAGGATTCATTGCCAAATCTTGCCATACGAGTACCAGTATTTTACAGCCCATATTTCGCGACACAGGATTCGCTAAATGGAGATCGCCATCGAATCAGCACATCAAGGTCTACAATTTTGCATACCACGAGTTTTTGTGGACCACTTTCTGGGTGCTGTGGATTCGAATATGGTCCGTTGACCCTTTTCCAGAAAAAGGTCTTTTTTATTTATTTCGGCATGGTATTACGTGTTTTGACTTTACAAAGAGTGCAAATTAGGTTATCCAACACGCTGAATACGACAGTTTTGCTACGTAGGGTCTGCGTCTATATTAAGTCTTTTCTTGGGGTTTCAAGTTATTTTACTGCCGTCTAATGCGATTTCCAAAATATAGTTTGTTTCCATTCGTTTGGTTATGTATTGCATAGGGCATCAAGAATGTTGTGCATATAGGTTTCTCTGAGCGCTGAATACAATGATTTGGTTATATAGAGTCCAGTGTGCATATTTCATGCTTTTCCGTCGGGTTTCAATAGGTTTAGGGTCAATGAGCCCGATTTCCGAATATGGTCTGTCTTCAGTTGTTAGGTTACATACCGCGTACGTTGCATCAAGAGTTGTTTATATAGGTTTTTCGGCAGGCTGAATACGATGATTTGTTTATCTAGAGTCCAGCACGAGTACTTCGTGCCTTTTCAGATGCTTTCAATAGCTTTAGGGTCATTGAACTCGACTGCTGCCATTATATTGTCTGTCTTCTATTATTTGGTTACGTATTGCGTACAGAGCATCAAGAATTGTCTTGATTTTTCGGTACACTGGATACGATGGTTTAGTTATCTAGGGTTGCGCGAGTACTTCTTGCGTTTTTAGTTGTTTTCGATGGGTTTAGCTTCGACAATGTTTTAATGGGTTCAGGATTACAAAGGTTTTAGTATATTATACACATCAAAAACAAGATTACAAAATGCACACTTAATGAAACTAAGCTCACTCTCTTTCAGCCTCACTTGCAAGCTTGTTGGTTTGTTTGTTGTTTAGAATCAGCGGTTCTTAATGGTCTTTTTTAATTATGAGTTTCTTAATTTTATGAAGAAATATTTTGGTTTTTACCGACTAAGATAGCGAAATTAGGAATATTCAAACATTGAATTTTCTTTAATATTTTTATTGTTGAATAATTGCAGCAGATACATACAGTACTTGCCAGAAATTACAGCTGCTTAATCATTGCTCGAACACGTTGTAGCTAGTAGCACCGCTGACTGATTTGAAGATGTCACAATTATTTTTGGCGCGTTAGTATTGATTCGTGACGTAACGATTGTAATAATGCAGAAATTAGCTCAGCAGATGAAGGGCATTAAAATGCATATTATTTCTGGGATAAGCGTAACATAAATTACATGAAAATGTATTGTTTATCTCAAAATATTAAAACTATGATTGTATGAGAAAGTTAGCTTACAATATTTTCTAACGATTTAGTGCAGTATTTTCAAACGATTTAGATGAGAGGTTTAAGATTCATTTGGTCGAGTTCATAGGTTTATCGGACAACCCACTACAATGCGGGCTTATAAAACTTTTGACTATACCACAATTATCGAAGTACTTCCGTATAACAATCGTTGCAACGGACATATTACGCAAAGTTAATTTACAGAAACTGAAGCCAATAAACTGGCGTCTTGGCATGGAAAATTTGTGGGGGTGGAACGTTGGGAAGCCGCCGTTTCAACCGGTTCAATTTTGCCACAATTTTCTCGAAAAATTTTGTGGGGGGACAAGTTTTTCTGGACGGTGTGAATGAACCGGGGGCATCGACAATGTATGCGGTGGGGGCATGAACCGAGCTGGGCTAGAGGAGGTCCCCGCAACCCCTACACTAGAGAGATGCTAGAATAAATAAAACTTTTATGGGCTATGGGCGAAATCTGAAATTTCCTTGACTAATATCTTCATAATTGTCCATATTTGGTATAAACCTAAAATTTGTTTAAATAATATTCCATATTTCTTTATGGAGCTACACACTAATGGTTTGATCTTCCTAATCCATATTTACTCCCCTAAGGCGCGGCAAGCCGTGCCTGAATCCTACCTGTGCGGCGCGTCTAGCAGTTATGAGCAGCATTACAAAAATTTTATGGAAAAACTGGTTGAAATGAGGAAAAATTTGGGTTTTGCCCTGGCCTCTCGTCGGCCGCGACCATTATACACCATAGGACGCCTATTACATCGTATATATAACGGCATGTAATAATAATAATAATAATAATAAAGAAACATTTATAAAGCGCCCTTTTCGCCGGAGCGTTACAAAAGCGCTGACAAATTAAACATAAGAAAACACAAACAAGGAATGTACAGACAATTGAAATATTGTAATACCCGGCGCGCCGTTCCTGGGTCCTACGCGACGCGCCTAACAGGCATGAGCAATATTGCAAAAAATTTTACGGCAAAAATAGATGAAAAGATGAAAATTTTTGGTTAACACCAGATCACCAGGCCTACCTCGGTCGCGACCATATAAACCGTATAAAGCCTCTGACATCGTACATATCTGCATGTAATGCCTGACGGCCTGTGGACTTTAACTGCGCGGCGCGCCAACAGTTATGAGCAACATTGCAAAAATTTTAAGAAAAAATTAGATGAGATAAAGAAAATTTTTGGTTATCTTCTGGCCTACCCTCGGCCGCGACCATATACACCGTAGGACGCCTATGACATCGTATGTATCTGCATGGCGTTGTTTATACATGCTTTGTACTTGATTTTAATTCAAATATACATTGTTCGAATTTTCTCGGTTTTAATGTATTTTATTGTTTGTTTTAGGCTGGTCCTGCAGTTCGACATGAGTGTCTTACAGCAATGCGGCGTATGGTATTTCATTCGAGTAGTGAACTTTTGCGTGAAGTGCTTACCAATGTGTCGATATCCAGGTTCGTTCACACATTGTTAATTTCTAAAACTCAGCAGGCTGTTGTTACAAATAGACTCAGAGTTGAAAATATTATATTTGAACTTTGAAAAAATGATTTAGGTCGTGGAATATCGAAATTAAAGATAACTTTTCCGAACAGTTATATTTACACACAATGTAAATTATTGTATGAACGTTTATAATGGTTATTCTGCGTTAACGGTACCAGGCGACTATTTTGTGTTTTTATTTTAGAGATCGGGCAGCTGGGCCGTCTATTCGCTGAAAATTTTGCCAGGGGACATGAACCGGGTGCCCCTGGTTCAGAACCGGGGTGCCCAATTTTCCCATGAGAAAAGGGGTTAAAAATCGTGTCAGAAACACTGTCAAAACGCTTTTGATGCAGAGAAAATGCGATTTTGAAGCAATTTTGACAAAATTTGCGTAATTTTTGGCTTCACTGCGGAATTTTAGGTCAAATTTTGTGTACTTTGGGATTGTTTTCACCGAGTGGAAGCAAAAAATTGCCAGGAGGTGATGAATGGGGTGGGGGTAAAATTTTGCCAGGAACACGAACTGGGGGCACTCGGTTTTTGCCAGCCCCCAATTTAAAGAGCCTGGGAGTAGTAGATAGAGCTCATGATCTACCTAACACCCATGCAGAACTGCGGGGTCCCCGACCTATGACCGAAAAATTTGGTAGGGTCCGAACTGCACCTCCGATAAAACTGGGAGACACGATCTACTTTCACCTCAGACAAAACATGGGATTATTGTATTTCGATCCGCACGAACTGAGCTTCGTAAGGATGAAAAAGCTCGTGACAGAATCTAAGACAACATAAATGAGAGTGCTCTGTTATGCACTCTTGCGCATATTTATACCTTATCTTCTTTCAACAAGGTAAAATTGCACACTCAAATTCACACAGACTTGATTATAATTTAATGTAACGTATTACATTGTTACAAAATAAAATCTTAATCTACACCACCGTGATACCGCTATTTTTATTGTTGTTTTCAGTCACATTGCTAATATGCTCAACTCTCAAGATTTGAAGATCAAAGTTGGCGCGCTTCAGCTGGTCAGCGTTTTACTCGAAAAGATGCCCGATTTTTTTGCGATTCACTTTCGTCGCGAAGGTTAGTGTAGTCGAGCACAATTGCTGTTAATTGTTTTTGTTTGTAGCTGGCTTTCCCACTGAGAGGGGGCCCCAGGTATTTCGCCCCCAGTTCAGCTCCGCCCCCGCTATTCTTGCCTTCTCCCAGTTCAACCCTCCTCGTATTTTTCTGCAAGACTAAAAAACAATCCAATTCTTCTCTACGAAGCAAAAAATTTATCATTTTTGCTTTATAGAACTAAAAAAACCGCTAAATCTCTGCGGCGGAAAACGACAATATAATTGCCGGTAAGCTTTGGTTTTTCAGTCTACTACGCATAATTATTTCATATTTACCTTGAATCGAATAGATAATGCTAGTTGATTATTTGCACGTTTTTCAGTTCCCCATAGTTCAGCTGGGGGTACCCGTAGGGTGGTGTGTGCAGAATTTGTCGCCGCAGGTGCACCACAATTCGACTGGGGCTCCCCCAGGTATTTTGAGGCAGTTTGGGAAAGTTAGTGTGGTTAGGTCTGACCTATGTGAGAAGACGTATATGGCTTTATTGTTTTGCACTATTATTACTATTACAACAGGACAATAATTTATTTATTTATTCCATTTCGTCCTTTACGTTTTTGCAATATTTTATCATTTAACAATATTTTCGTCGTTTCGTCGTAACAGTAATTAATATTTGCAGTAGGTATGATGCAGTTGGCATGACGTGCTCTGCGCTGTGCAGCATTGCTCAACAACGTTATTACTATTTGATTTAGTGGGTGTACTTTGGTGCCACAACAACTGACAGTCAATTATAGGCATAGGCTTGCTCAGGTTGCTCTTGCATAATCTCGCGTTTAAACCATTGCACAACATCATCACTATTTGATTTAGTGGGTGTACGTTGGACCCACCGCATCTGCTAATCAATAATAGGCTAGCTCAGGTAGGTTTTGCATTATCTCGTGTTTAAGACATTGCGCAACATCATTACTATATGATCTAGTGCGTGCATGTTCGAGTCACCACAGCTGCTAGTCAATAATAAGCTAACTAATGTAGCTCTTGCATAATCTCGTTTTTAAACATTGCACAACAATATCATCACTATTTGATTTAGTGGGTGTACGTTGAAGCCACCACAGCTGATAATCTATAATAGGCTAGCTCGGGAACTTCTTGCATAATCTCGCGTTTAAGACATTGCACAACAACATCACTATTTGATTTAGTGGGTGTACGTTGGAGCCAGCACAGCTGACAGTTTATAATAGGCTAGCTCAGGTAGCTCATGCAAGTAGTATAAGACCCCTTTTGGAGACAGCCGTTTTTGTGGTCCTATGTGGCACCTTTTCAGAAACCTCAAAAATGTGCGTTGCGTTTTGACAAACATTCGAACGCTCCGCAAAAATTTTAGAGCATCTTTTCAGAATCTTCAAAAACGTGCGTTGTGTTTTGACTGACAGTGGTGTGACCAATAGATATATTTTCAAAATTGCTAGATGCCCACGTGTACAAGTTGAATTAATGTTTCGTACTACAAGTTGAATTAATGTTTTGAGATGATACATTATACATTAATGTTTTTACTATTGGTACATTATATTTGTATACCAAGCGTCGTTTATAAAGCCTCGGGATTTTGCTATTTATTATTTTAAAACATTAAAACCCAACGGTATCTGAGGATCGAGCCTATCGCATTGGTTTTTATTAAATAATCTTACCAATAATGCCTTGTTCACATATTCAGCACCATTAAAGTTAAATGGTCCATATAATAGCGCAGCAGCCAATTTGTTTATAATTTTTCCTTTACGATAAACGAATTAATATAATTTCGTGTTCCGTCATAATTCCAACGACGCGAACGAATTGCTAACAGCTCAATGTCGAAAGCATAAAAATCTCGTCATCTATGGAAAAGATCGGCGCACGCGAAAAACCCATCTGTCTGTAAATACAACATCATTAGAGTTTCCTTAATCGATTGAAATTCTAATTTTAGCCGAACTTGTGCTAGAATCACGCTATCTAAACAGTACAGAGCAACTGATATTTCCAAACTTGGAAGTTTAAAAAACTTTTGTAGTCTAACGTCAGTAATCTATTGCAGTATAACGCTCTAATTGCCAATACGCAGGATTTCGGCCAGTAAACTTTATTTTGGGCATGTCTGTTCTTTTGAGCAATTAACGTCTCCCGCATCACCATGATAAATACATATCAAGAGCACCGGAATATAATTATTTGTTCAAATGAACAAACTCGTTGAGTTTCATCGAAATGAACATACTCGATGAGTTTCACCGATAGAATTTTATCATATATTTTTGAAAACTCAGTTTACACGTTTGATAACATATACATTTTAATCACTCGTCGATAAGATGTACTGCAAAATAAGTGACAAGTATTAAACTTATACTAACATTTTTATTTTACTAAAATGGTTTGACGACCAATGTTTTTGTGCGACGATTCAGTTTAGCTGATTTTAGTGAAACAGAAACATTGAATAAACTCAACGGTAAATTATAATTTGAACGCCGAAAATGTATATTTTGCGGAGGAATATACAGTCCTGGGCAAATTAACTGCACAAGCGGATGTGTTTAAACGCAATTGTGTGAATCATTGTGCGTTTTTGTATAGTTACTTCTGCCGATCACTGTAATTTCTAGTACTTCCGTAAGAATAAAACGCCTTATTTCTTGAGTAACCTATTTTGAATGGTTTATTTTAACTGCACGGTGACTAAATGTATTATACCTCACAGTTGTGAAAGAATTAAAACGCACAGTATTAGTTAGCGAAGTTAAAATTCACAAAAAAACACGACCGTGGCAGAAACTATTCAGCAACCGTAACATATAATTTAAATTTATTTCGCAACAGTATTAAAATAGCTAATTTAGTTAAATTAATGCAACACCTTTGCAAATATTATCGCCGACCAATTATTATACATTCATAAGTTCAATTATATACATTTCAGAATTCGATTAAACAGCAAAAGAAAATTTTGCAGCAAAATTTACAAATCATTTTTGTCAATGTAAGGTAATGAATTAGCAGCTTCAAGCGAAATAAGGTGCAAAATTTTTGTTTTGCTTCTTGCTTGAACTTATGAAAAAAACAACAATCTGCCAACAAATGAAGCTCGAGATCGCTGTAGCTTGGTACGTTGTGGTCCGCGACGTCGACAACATGAAATGACTGACCACCAACATGGTATTCGAGAAATGACTTTTGCTCCAATCCTTTTGTGTATATGAATGCATTGAACGGAAGTATAAACAAGACATGAGCCATTACATGAAAAGGTAACTGAAACTCGCTAGCAAAAATTCCATGTGTGCCATTTATTTCACGCGAAGATCTAAAACATTTATAGCGAATTTACACAGCTCCTAATAATGAAAAAGAGCTGCATCTTATTTAGTAGAAAAAGCTTGTTTAGAGAATTTTATAGATGACAAAAACATTTAGCCAAAAACAACCATTTACCACATTTCTGTGAAGCACTTGCAAGGTCTAAAAAAGAACTTCTTTGCGAACAAGAACAATATTTTTACATATTTCCTCTCTTATTCGCGAACAAAATGTACATTTTGTCAAAAGAGGATGTAGGCATCACATACATGTAAGCCTACTCATACATTAGTCAGTCTCCTGCACAAGTACTTATAGATAGCTCAGTGTTTTTGTATATGCAAATCAATGTTGGCTTAATTCTTGGCGTTGGCTCGAATTTTTATATACCAATAAACTGGATTGGTGCTAGATTCAATTATACTTTTAAAAATGATTGCATTTTTACACAAACATCATAGATTCTTCAAGAATTCACTATAATACATCCAGAAATGACTGTGCCTTTCGAACAAATGAACATCAAACAAAATTGATCTCTTTGATCCTGTTTTTAAATAATCATCGACAGATTTCAATAATTTAAAAAGGTCACGAAAATTTTGAAACTTTTTCGAAACAACGTTGTACAAATTTCTGCAAAGTGCTTTAACGTAAAAAAATACATTGTGTTATAGTAAGTAAGAAGACTATAATAATAACTGATTCGAAAAGATAACAAGATGATTCGCATTTAGCTATCATTGACCTTATTCTCACATTCTTTGCGCTATAAACCAATTAGACATTAACGGTTTAACATAGTTAAACTATATTCTTCGCTTGCCTGTTAGGTGAGAATTGTTCATTTTGTATTGAGAAAAAAACTAAACCAAATTAAATTTAACGTATTAGAGCCGCTGTAGTTATAAACATTGGGTTTACAAGACGAAAACAAGCTGTGCAATTAAATTGTAACTACGAAAGCTTAAGCCAAAAATATGGAATATAATTATCTGGCCCTTCAGACGCTGTTTTTTAAAGAATATAGCAAATTAGAAAGTCAAGTACCAAAATTTACTGACCTAGCAACAGAGAAAAAAAATAGCATCTTCGGAATTAATGTTCGGATGAACCTGCGTACAAACCTAACTGTATTAAATTTATTTTTGGGAAAAATCGCACTTTACTCGTACTCTTTCTAGCATTCTTAAAAACGCACTCGCACTGTCCAAAATCGTACTCTTTCGCTGCAAGTTGATTTTCATTAACAAGACATGGAAAAGTGAAATGATCGAAAAAGGTCACTTCGGTAGTGATAACTAACACTTACCAACGTTGGTTGAGTTTGTTGTGATCACTGCTATATCTAAGTGAAAGGTACAGTTTCTCGTTACGAGATTTTCGAACCCAAAAACATTTTCGGAATTAATGGGTGGATGATCTAGGTTACACAACCAATGGTAATAAATTATATTCTTAGGAAAAATCTTACTTTAAACGCTTTCTTTTGTTTCGTTGAAAGTTGACTTTCATTAACAAGACATGGGAAAGTGAAATGATCGAAATACATTTCGTTGATATAGAAAACGGTCATCTCAGGAGTGATGACCAATCCCTCACCACTGTTGCTAGAGTTTGTCGTGATCACTGCCATAACTAGTAACCCAGTGATAGTTTTTCAAGATGATTCCGAGCACAATAGAAATTCTGAAAAACAGGATGCCTTATGAATTTTCGACAAAAATACAGTATTTGCGGATTGAACAAAAACGTCGAATACGACAGTTTAAATTGTGAGAGGAACGTTTCACAATTTTCTGACAGAAAACACACACAGTAACCATATTCACTATATTGAAATGTTTCCATATATATAGTTTGCTTAAAGCGCTAAAATTAAATTGTGGCACACCGAATGGTACCATCCAGCCTCGATAAAAACAGAGTTGCGAAATTAGGCCGTGAGACCTGGAATATTGTTGAAATCTAGCCAGCAATTGCGACATATAATACTTGTAACATCATATCTACTACTTCGAGCAAAAGCACTAAAACGAAATTAGCACCAAGTTAATACTCAAACAAAGGAAGTTTGCAAAGCAGCTTAGGTTGATAGCAATAAGTTATATTGTGAAAACAATGTCTTCACAAAATTTTATTGGATTTTAACAAATAATTTGAACAAACTTCTTAACGTCTTAGAAATAGTTATATCACCCAAGGTTTACATTAGTGATTTAAGTAATAAAAGCAACTTTGCAACCGAGTTTGTTAATTGTATTATTTAAGCTTCGTTTCAAAGAAAACATAATTATAACATCAGGTCGCAGAAACTGATACGTTATGCTATCATAAGCTAAATTTTGTTTAATATCGCAACAAATTGTCTGTGAAATTAGCAAGACACCTGTCGACACGCCTCTTCTCAAATATTTTAACCAAAAACAAAATAATCATGAAAAATGCCGTCATGCTAAAGCTAGCGTTTACAAGGTATATCCTGACATATACATAGAGCAGTGAACTAATTTGCAAAATTTCAACACGTTAAGTCAATATTTTTGACAAAATGCAAAATTCGTCAGGTACTTGCAGACACATTTATCTTTTCGTAACATTTTAAGCTAAGAGCACTGAAAATTTGTAAATTTTGTAACGTTATGTAAATATTTTTGTTAAAAATATCACAAGTTACTTAATCTGTTTTTGATTAAAATATCTGAAAAATCAACAAAACTGGGGTATAAAAGACCGTGACCAACTCTAAAAATTGCAGTTCAGCACAAGTTGAAACTTGGCAACAAGAGAGAATACATCAAAGGTAAATCGCAAAATTTATAATTTTCTTAACTATAACAATAGCAAAATCATATAAAATATAAGTTAGATAAGTAAGTTAAGGCACAACTTCGTGAACACAACCTGTTCTGTTAAAGAGTTTCAGAGTCATATCAATTTCTATACTGGTAAACCTTAGGAATATATCCAAATGTTTTTGCTTCAAAGATTGAATATTCTAACATCATTCTAAAATTGTTGTTTCTCTTCGTTGAAATTGATACGGCTCTAAAACTCAAAGACCCCTTTTCCCACCTATAGCTACGATATTCTACATTTTTCACAAATTAGAAATTAGAAAATTTTTATATCTGAAATCTTTGTAATTTCAATTGCTAAAATACAAACTTAGTAGCTGTAGGGCCAACTACGAAAATAATATCGATAGCAAAATGACATAAAATATAAATAAGTAAGTTAAGGCACAACTTCGTGAAACACAACCTGTTCTGTTAAACAGTTGCAGAGTCATATTAATTTTTATAGTTGTAAACCTAAGACTATCCAATGTTTTTACTTCAATATTGAGTATTCTAACATTCATTATTAATTTTTGGTTCGTCGATGAAGAAATTGGTAGATCTACAAACAAAGCCCTCCCCGTCCCACCTACACCTATGATATTTATATCTTTAACAATTTAGAAATTGTAAATTTTTATATCTACAACTTTTTGATTTCTAAATTGTTAAAAAATACAAATATCGTAGCTGTAGGTTTTCTACATTTCAAAAATATTGTATGCGAAAATAAGTGAAAATAGAAATTTTTCGTAAAAAACAAAGCTCCACCACGCTAAGCAAAGCTCCACCAAGCTAATGCATAGCCTTTTTTGCAGTACGTGTACTGGCCCTCGCCGTCTAAAATCGTAATCATATTGCTGCTTTGGGAGCGTCTTGTTCAGTAGAACTGTTCAAACCACAGCGCTACGTTAATACAAATTTCACTGTTATCATTTCCACACACGCTAAAATTTTTCACTTCGGCTGTTGACTCTCTTTTTGTTGCTGCACGATATTATCGCCACTCTCATGTACTTCCGCAATAACAATGTCACTGTTTTGTTGATGTTCGATAGCACTTGCATTAGCAGCGTCGCTTCGTGTTGCTGCTTCGATATCGCTTGGAGTTACGACGTGAAGGCTACTAGTGAAAAGTGTTCCGTAAACGCTCCAATACCGAAAAAGGATTACTATAAATAAAAACTATAAGACCTCATAAAAATTTTCAGCTTGCATTTATAAATCGACATGCTACACAAATTCTTCATTCAGTCACTATTGAATACATATCCTAGTTAATTTAGGTGAATATCCTAGGTCCATGCATACATTGGATTTCAGAAATATTTTCTGTGTAATTATTCTTGCAGAGAAAGGTGATTACCAAACGTAATTTTTAATGCTTAGCTACATGAAGTCACAACAATAATTCGTGAGACTCGAGCGTCCAAATCACAATTAACGAAAACCTGTGTCAACAATAATATATAATCACATAGCTAATTCGTAACAGAAGATGACTATACATGTTATATTATTCCATTAGAATAACACAAGCAAGCTAGGAGTACATTTTAGCTCGAATTGACGCCTACATTGTGAAGCCATGCTGCGATTAAATTTCGCACTGAAATGTTTAAATTTATTGATCATAAATTCAGTTATGTTGCCCTGTAACGAATATTTGCCGAAGTTACAGCCAGAGTAGCAGGGGCGGCCACATGGCGCTATCCGTCTTGGGGCTAAGGTAGAAACTTCCCGATCAGGATAACAACATAATAGGCTTTACGGTCTGCAAATTACAACAGCTTCAGTTTTTTAGACGTAAAATAGGGTAGGATGCTGGGTTATGTCGGTAACTCTCAATCTAGTACAAGACGTCAAATTTAAAATCATTTCATAAATACCAATACTTCTGATTTTTCAATTTTGCTCTAATCTCCCTCAGTATTACTCAACGCTCGGAAAATTCTAACGGCCATATAGGTAATCCGACATGAGGAAAGCTGGATTCCGCAGGAGTTTTTGAGCTAAAATGTGCCTAATAAAAAAGTTTTAATTTTTGGCTGCAAGCAAGTATTCACTGACAGAGCTTCTCACTTTTTTAAGAGTTTAAATTTTCGTGCAAAGTAGGTGAATATTTGTATGGTCTGAGATTTTAGGATTTTCCAATTTTGCACATAAGGATCTTCAATATTGCTCAAAAATTGGAAGAATTAGGAAAAAATGATAAAAACTTTTAACATGTCTAACCGTTCATAAAGATCACTGTTTTCGAAAACTGAAGGACGTAGAACACTTCTATCTCGAAAAACCACTGAAGGGCGAAGAGACTAAAATGAAATAGTACATTGCTAAGTGATCGGTTTTTGCTTGTTAGATGCAATATGAGCTAAGCTAATTATTAAAACTAAGTCTAATAGAGCTAATCTTAAGCTGGATACAAGTTTTCGAGCAAGCAAATGCTTTAAATCTAAGCTTTTACACACTGACCTAAATTCAAGTGGCTCTTCTTTCTGGATAAACACGTCTGAAGATGAAAAAGCTGACATTCGTGATTTGTTGTAAAAATCGGTTCCCTCATAAATATAGAGATACTTATTACTTCCAACTCATACACATTTTGACGTCTAGACGGTAATACTCAACATTTCAAAATTTACGATTTATACAACAGTCTAATTCTTGCCTGCTAGGTAAAGTGTTAAATGAATTTTCAGCATCATTTTTCGACGTCTTCTTTGAATTGCGTACCTGAAATTACATATGGAAACATTCAGGTCCGCTAGCGGTGAGAACTAAGAAATTTTGGATCTTATAACTACAAAAGGTCACACTTCGATTGTCTACCAAGCTCGGCGTAAAAGCGATAACAATCTAATCATTGTTAAATACCAACATTTATTTGACTCAACATCTGCTATGTCGAAAGCGCAAATTTTTAGGTAGACGCCAGGGAGTAACCGGGAATTCCGGTTCCGGTTCCGGCGAAAATCATGTTCCGGTTGTGGTTCCGACAAAAGGCAAAAACTATGCCGGAACCAGAATTCCAATCTAGAAATTTTGTTTAATATTTTCCACGTTTTTGCTTCATCCTGTAATCCAAACATGTAATATATATTATACAATGTTCGAGCTATACAACCAAGCAAAAGAAAAGATTAACTAATCAATTTGCCGTGTAAAACGTAAGTAAGGACATAATTAGAACAGGAATTTTTCACAAGTACCTGCAGGAGTTTGTTAAATCAAAGCAAGGTCGATGCTTCTAGCAGCTATTTCACACATTCAGAAGTCTGCGGGGTACGTTCGAATTATACCGGTTGAACTCGGGTAACAGAGTATGGCTTACGTAGAAGTACTTAGCCTATGCTTGGCTAACAAATTGCGTCAAGCACCAGCCGGTGCGATTTAAACTTTGTAAATCAGGTGAAATTGAAGTAACGTTATCCTGCAACGCAAGCAAAAACTGCTTTTTCCTTGGCAATGAACTGTATTTATTGGAAATGTGCGAGAAGCATCACAGTGTGTTCTCATTTATAGCATTCTGAAAATTAGAAAAAGTTGTCATCATTATCATCTAACTGACGGACAGCTGTTTGCCCAAACGTTAGCCTAAACAGTGTCTCTAGCCACTGTATTGAGAAAATTACCTTCTATTTATTATTTTCTCTTAGAATCATATAAAACGATGATTTTAAGTTTCATACAAATAACATGCAACAAACGTATGTGTAGTAAAGGGAGGCGACTGGAGACAGAGCAAAAGTGTGTATTCTACGCTCCAAGCTTTGTAAGCACATTCGATTTGACGCAAGTGTACGCAATGGTGTATAGTGGGAAGCACACTTTTTTGCTCTGAATGTCCAAAAACCTACATATTTGATCGATAAATAAATATTATTTGCTTCCTCAGTTTCTTTAAAGTTTCAGAAAGGATAATACGATTGTATGCATTAAGTTCTGAATGTAAAAACAGTGATTTTTACGCATTTTAAATTTACACTATACCTTCATTTCTTCCATCATCTGTTTTACTATATATAAATTTTGAGTTCCGGATTCCGTGTAAATGGGAATTCCCGGTTCCGGGTTCCCCGGTAGGAAGCGCTAATTAATAGAACGAGGAGCCGCATAACTTTTGAGATTATAGTGCTCTCACCATATTGAGCATTCTTTCGGCAGCTCCTAAGCCATGACGGATACGATGTCAATTTCACATTAACCATGATACAAATAAGTTCACCGCGCAAAAATGTATTTTGAATAAATTAATGAATATCAACTTTCAAAATACGGAAAAGTACCGTACAATGTGTAATAACACGACGCAGTGATCTCAAAATACAATTATGTGCCTCTCTAACCAAGTTCGGAAGGCAGAGAACTGTTTCAAATAGGTTACGAGGTACATAATTTATTACAACAGCGCTGTGCAGACTATACTATTCACAGAAAGTACTGAACAAACTGTAACAAGCATGAGGAAGCAAATTAAAATCTCCACTATAATTCCAAAGGAGGCAACTGCTCCAACATAAACGCCAACCTGATGTGGCGCTACCCAACACAATTGGATCGTTTCGAAAACTAGTCTTTGTCGTTAAAACTACGGAACCTCCATTCTGTTGTACTGTTGTTCGGCGAAGTAGGCACTGATACCTAACCCACTTTGATCGAAGTGAGTTGTCGCTAAAGTTTAGCAGCTGTTGACACATGTTGGTAATCGCTTGGTTTTAAGCTTTTACGGGTTGGGAATTTATATTATCACGGGATTAAATAACAAAAATGTGCTTTGAGTACATATTTGGTCAAAATAATGCTATTGACAGTTATTACATTGGATGTGATTTGAACACTGGCCCTATCTATTTGTTTTATGATGTATAATTATGTTCCATGGACTGCGTTGTTTTGCTAAACCTATAAGAATGCTTGTGAAATCTGTCCCACAAATAAATCCCTATAAGAAAAACATTTAGTCTGGCAATCTTGAAATACTATTTCAGATCTGCTACAACTACGGCAGTCCCCAGACGTTCATCCGTTTCATTCAAGTCATCTTCTGCCATTGCATTGACTGAAAGGACTACATTTGCTGTTACCAATAAGCCTTTCTTGTTCACAGCATCTGAACCTTTGCATATTGAGACTGAGACAGTATCAATTTCACACATAACGTTAAATTCACACACTACCAGTTCAAGATCTCAGTTTCAAGTTGGTGTTTCGATGCCTGGAACAACTCAGATTAGTTCGGTTGCCACGCGAGTTGTGTTGAAGGCTGAGCGAATTTCAGAGCAGCGAACAAAATTTGTTACTAAAATACCTTTTGCATTTAATGTTGCAGAATTGCTACCGAATTCAGCGTTCGATAAAATAGCACCAACATCACCAATAGTTAAAGCTAAAGGTGCAACGGTTAAGTTAATAAGTGAGGTTCTTCTGTTTCCATCATTGTTAGAAACCCAAACTTCCTATTTTATTACCGTGAGCAGTACTACTACGACGACAAAATCTTCTACGACGACCACCTCAACTTCTACTACGTCGACGTCTACGACTACTACCTCTACATTAGCGACAACTACTTCATCAAGTGTTATATCAGTGCCTACTTCGCCGAACAACAGTACAACAAATGGTTCCGTAGTTTTAACGACAAAGACTAGTTTTCGAAACGATCCAATTGTGTTGGGTAGCGCCACATCAGTTGCGTTTATGCTTGGAGCAGTTGCCTCCTTTGGAATTATGTGAGATTTAATTTGCTTCCTCATGCTTGCTTAGTTTGTTCAGATCTTTCTGTGAATGGTATAGTCTGCACAGCGCTGTTGTAATAAATTATGTACCTCGTAACATACTTGAACAGTTCTCTGCCTTCCAAACTTGGTTAAGAGGCACATAATTGTATTTGAGATCGCTCGTAGTGTTATTACACATTGTACGGTACTTTTCCGTATTTTGAAAGTTGATGTCAATTTAATTTATTAAAATACATTTTTGCGCGGTGAACTTATTTGTATCATGGTTAATGTGATGACATCGTATCCGTACCTCAGTGGCTTAGGAGCTGCGAAAGAGATGCTCAATATCGTGACACTTATAATCTCAAAAGTTATGCATCTGCTGCTATAGTTTCTCTAATTCACGCTTCTACCAGGGAATAACCGGAACCGGAACCGTCCATTTACACCGGATCCGGAACCTAGTCTTCAAAATTTATATATAGTAAAACAGATGATGGAAGAAATGAAGGTATAGTGGATTTAAAATGCATTAAAAATCACTTTTACATTAAACTTAATGCATTGCGATGGTATTATTGCCTTTCTGAAACTTTAAAGAAACTGAGGAAGCTAATAATATTTATTTATCGATCAAATATGTAGGTTTTTGGACATTCAGAGCAAAAAGTGTCTTCCACTATACACCATTGCGTATACTGCGTCAAATCGAATGTGCTTACAAAGCTTGGAGCGTAGAATACACACTTTCGCTCTGTCTCCAGTCGCCTCCCTTTACTACACATACGTTTGTTGCATGTTATTCTGTAGGAAACTTAAAATCATTGGTTTATATGATTCTAAGAGAAAATAATAAATAGAAGGTAATTTTCTGATCAGTGGTCAGAGACACTGTTTAGGCTAACGTTGGGCAAACAGTGCCCGTCAGTTAGATGATAATGATGACAACTTTCTAACCAGAATGCTATAAATGAGACACACTGTGATGCTGCTCGCACAGTTTCAATAAATACAGTTCATTGCCAAGGAAGCAGTTTTTGCTTGCGTTGCAGATAACGTTACTTCAATTTCACCTGATTTACAAAGTTTAAATCGCACCGGCTGGTGCTTGACGCAATTTGTTAGCCAAGCATAGGCTAAGTACTTCTACGTAAGCCATACTCTGTTACCGAGTTGGACCGGTATAATTCGAACGTACCCCGCAGACTTCTGAATGTGTGAAATAGCTGCTACAAGCATCGACCTTGCTTTGATTTAACAAACTCCTGCAGGTTATTATGAAAAATTCCTGTTCTAATTATGTGCCTTACTTACGTTTTACACGGCAAATTGATTAGTTAATCTTTTCTTTTGCTTGGTTGTATAGCTCGAACATTGTATAATATATATTACATGTTTGGATTACAGGATGAAGCAAAAACGTGGAAAATTTCAAACAAAATTATTAAACCGGAATTCTGGTTCCGGTATGGTTTTTGCCCTTTGCCGGAACCGCAACCGGAACATGATTTTCGCCGGAACCGGAACCGGAATTCCGGTTACTCCCTGGCGTCTACCTATAAAATTTGCGCTTTCGACATAGCAGATGTTGAGTCAAATAAATGTTGGTATTTAACAATGATTAGATTGTTATCGCTTTTACGCCGAGCTTGGTAGACATTCGAAGTGTGACCTTTCGTAGTTATAAGATCCAAAATTTCGTAGTCCTCACCGCTAGCGGACTTGAATGTTTCCATATGTAATTTAGGTACGCAATTCAAAGAAGACGTCGAAATGATGCTGAAAATTCATTTAACACTTTACCTAGCAGGCAAGAATTAGACTGTTGTATAAATCGTAATTTTGAAATGTTGATATTACCGTCTAGACGTCAAAATGTGTATGAGTTGGAAGTAATACATCGTCTCATATTTATGAGGAACCGATTTTTACAACAAATCACGAATGTCAGCCTTTTCATCTTCAGACGTGTTTATCGAGAAACAACTGAGCCACTTGAATTTAGGTCAGTTTGTAAAAGCTTAGATTTAAAGCATTTGCTTGCTAGAAAACTTGTATCCAGCTTAGATTAGCTCTATTAGATTTAGTTTTAATAATTAGCTTAGCTCATATTGCATCTAACAAGCAAAAACCGATCACTTAGCAATGTATTATTTCATTTTAGTTCTTCGCCCTTCAGTGGGTTTTCGAGTAGAAGTGTTCGACGTCCTTCAGATTTCGAAAACAGTGATCTTTATGAACGGTTAGACATGTTAAAAGTTTTATCATTTTCCTAATTCTTCAATTTTGAGCAATATTGAAGATGTTATGTGCAAAATTGGAAAATCCTAAATCTCAGACCATACAAATATTCACCTACTTTGCACGAAAATTTAAACTCTTAAAAAGTGAGAACTTGTCAGTGATAGTTGTTGCAGCCAAAAATTAAACTTTTTATTGGCACATTTTAGCTCAAAAATTCCTGCGGATCCAGCTTTCTCATGTCGGATTACCTATATGGCCGTTAGAATTTTCCGAGTTTGAGTAATACTGAGGGAGTTATGAGCAAAATTGAAAAATCAGAAGTATTGGTATTTATGAAATGATTTTAAATTTGACGTCTTGTACTAGATTGAGAGTTACCGACATAACCTAGCATCCTACCCTATTTTACGTCTACAACTGAAGCTGTTGAAATTTGCAGACCATAAAGCCTATTATGTTGTTATCCTGATCGGAACTTTTACCTTAGCCCCAAGCGGATAGCGCCATGTGGCCGCCCCGTGACTCTGGCTGTAACTTCGGTAAATATTCGTTACAGGGCAACATAACTGAATTTATGATCAATAAATTTAAACATTTCAGTGCGACATTTAATCGCAGCATGGCTTCACAATCTAGGCGTCAATCGAGCTAAATGTACTCCTAGCTTGCTTGTGTTATTCTAATGGAATAATATAACATGTATAGTCATCTTCTGTTACGAATTAGCTATGTGATTATATATTATTGTTGACACAGGTTTTCGCTAACTGTGATTCGGACGCTAGAGTCTCACGAATTATTGTTGTGACTTCATGTAGCTAAGCATTAAAAATTACGTTTGGTAATCACCTTCTCTGCAAGAATAATTACACAGAAAATATTTCTGGAATCAATGTCTGCATGGACCTAGGATATTCACCTAAATTAACTAGGATATGTATTCAATAGTGACTGAATGAAGAATTTGTGTAGCATGTCGATTTATAAATGCAAGCTGAAAATTTTTATGAGGTCTTATAGTTTTTATTTATAGTAATCCTTCGGTATTGGAGCGTTTACGGAACACTTTTCGCTCGTGGCAACATAGAGCCGGTGGTAACACCTCCAGCGTCGTAACTGCAAGCGATATCGAACAGCAACACGAAAGCGACGCTGCTAATGCAAGTGCTATCGAACAGCAACAAAACAGTGACATTGTTATTGCGGAAGTACATGAGAGTGGCGATAATATCGTGCAGCAACAAAAACAGAGTCAAACAGCCGAAATAAGCGGAATTTTAGCGTGTGGAAATGATAACAGTGATAGTATTAATGTAGCGTGTGGTTTGAACAGTTCTACTGAACAAGACACTCCCAAAAGCAGCAATATGATTGGATCACGGCGAGGGCCAGTAACACGTAGTGCAAAAAAGGCTATGCATTAGCTTGGTGGAGCTTTGCTTAGCGTGGTGGAGCTTTGTTTTTTACGAATTTATATTTCACTTATTTTCACATACCATATTTTGAATAGGAACCTACAGCTACGATATTTGTATTTTTAACAATTTAGAAATCAAAAAGTTTTAGATATAAAAACTTTACAATTTCTAAATTGTTAAAGATATAAATATCATAGGTGTAGGTGGGACAGGGGAGGGCTTTGGGTTGTAGAGTCATATCAATTTCTACATAGACGAACCAAAAATTAATAATGATGTTAGAATACTCAATATTGAAGTAAAAACATTTGGATAGATTCCTAAGGTTTACAAGTATAAAAATTAATATGACTCTGCAACTGTTTAACAGAACAGGTTGTGTTCACGAAGTTGTGCCTTAACTTACTTATTTATATTTTATGTCATTTTGCTATCGATTTATTTTAGTAATTGGGCCCTACAGCTACGAAGTTTGTATTTTAGCAATTTAAAAATCAGAAGATTTCAGATATAAAAACTTTCTAATTTCTAATTTGTGAAAAATGTAAATATCGTAGCTATAGGTGGGAAAGGGGGGCTTTGAGTTTCAGAGCCGTATCAATTTCAACGAAGAGAAACAACAATTTAGAATGATGTTAGAATATTCAATCTTTGAAGTAAAAACATTTGGATATATTCCTAAGGTTTACCAGTATAGAAATTGATATGACTCTGAAACTCTTTAACAGAACAGGTTGTGTTCACGAAGTTGTGCCTTAACTTACTTATCGAACTTATATTTTATATGATTTTGCTATTGTTATAGTTAAGAAAATTATAAATTTTGCGATTTACCTTGATGTATTCTCTCTTGTTGCCAAGTTTCAACTTGTGCTGAACTGCAATTTTTAGAGTTGGTCACGGTCTTTTATACCCCAGTTTTGTTGATTTTTCAGATATTTTAATCAAAAACAGATTAAGTAACTTGTGATATTTTTAACAAAAATATTTACATAACGTTACAAAATTTACAAGAATTTTCAGTGCTCTTAGCTTAAAATGTTACGAAAAGATAAATGTGTCTGCAAGTACCTGACGAATTTTGCATTTTGTCAAAAATATTGACTTAACGTGTTGAAATTTTGCAAATTAGTTCACTGCTCTATGTATATGTCAGGATATACCTTGTAAACGCTAGCTTTAGCATGACGGCATTTTTCATGATTATTTTGTTTTTGGTTAAAATATTTGAGAAGAGGCGTGTCGACAGGTGTCTTGCTAATTTCACAGACAATTTGTTGCGATATTAGACGCAAAATTTAGCTTATGATAGCATAACGTATCAGTTTCTGCGACCTGATGTTATAATTATGTTTTCTTTGAAACGAAGCTTAAATAATACAATTAACAAACTCGGTTGCAAAGTTGCTTTTATTACTTAAATCACTAATGTAAACCTTGGGTGATATAACTATTTCTAAGACGTTAAGAAGTTTGTTCAAATTATTTGTTAAAATCCAATAAAATTTTGTGAAGACATTGTTTTCACAATATAACTTATTGCTATCAACCTAAGCTGCTTTGCAAACTTCCTTTGTTTGAGTATTAACTTGGTGCTAATTTCGTTTTAGTGCTTTTGCTCGAAGTAGTAGATATGATGTTACAAGTATTATATGTCGCAATTGCTGGCTAGATTTCAACAATATTCCAGGTCTCACGGCCTAATTTCGCAACTCTGTTTTTATCGAGGCTGGATGGTACCATTCGGTGTGCCACAATTTAATTTTAGCGCTTTAAGCAAACTATATATATGGAAACATTTCAATATAGTGAATATGGTTACTGTGTGTGTTTTCTGTCAGAAAATTGTGAAACGTTCCTCTCACAATTTAAACTGTCGTATTCGACGTTTTTGTTCAATCCGCAAATACTGTATTTTTGTCGAAAATTCATAAGGCATCCTGTTTTTCAGAATTTCTATTGTGCTCGGAATCATACTTGAAAAACTATCACTGGGTTACTAGTTATGGCAGTGATCACGACAAACTCAAGCAACATTGGTGAGGGATTGGTCATCACTACTGAGATGACCGTTTTCTATATCAACGAAATGTATTTCGATCATTTCACTTTCCCATGTCTTGTTAATGAAAGTCAACTTTCAACGAAACAAAGAAAGCGTTTAAAGTAAGATTTTTCCTAAGAATATAATTTATTACCATTGGTTGTGTAACCTAGATCATCCACCCATTAATTCCGAAAATGTTTTTGGGTTCGAAAATCTCGTAACGAGAAACTGTACCTTTCACTTAGATATAGCAGTGATCACAACAAACTCAACCAACGTTGGTAAGTGTTAGTTATCACTACCGAAGTGACCTTTTTCGATCATTTCACTTTTCCATGTCTTGTTAATGAAAATCAACTTGCAGCGAAAGAGTACGATTTTGGACAGTGCGAGTGCGTTTTTAAGAATGCTAGAAAGAGTACGAGTAAAGTGCGATTTTTCCCAAAAATAAATTTAATACAGTTAGGTTTGTACGCAGGTTCATCCGAACATTAATTCCGAAGATGCTATTTTTTTTCTCTGTTGCTAGGTCAGTAAATTTTGGTACTTGACTTTCTAATTTGCTATATTCTTTAAAAAACAGCGTCTGAAGGGCCAGATAATTATATTCCATATTTTTGGCTTAAGCTTTCGTAGTTACAATTTAATTGCACAGCTTGTTTTCGTCTTGTAAACCCAATGTTTATAACTACAGCGGCTCTAATACGTTAAATTTAATTTGGTTTAGTTTTTTTCTCAATACAAAATGAACAATTCTCACCTAACAGGCAAGCGAAGAATATAGTTTAACTATGTTAAACCGTTAATGTCTAATTGGTTTATAGCGCAAAGAATGTGAGAATAAGGTCAATGATAGCTAAATGCGAATCATCTTGTTATCTTTTCGAATCAGTTATTATTATAGTCTTCTTACTTACTATAACACAATGTATTTTTTTACGTTAAAGCACTTTGCAGAAATTTGTACAACGTTGTTTCGAAAAAGTTTCAAAATTTTCGTGACCTTTTTAAATTATTGAAATCTGTCGATGATTATTTAAAAACAGGATCAAAGAGATCAATTTTGTTTGATGTTCATTTGTTCGAAAAGGCACAGTCATTTCTGGATGTATTATAGTGAATTCTTGAAGAATCTGATGATGTTTGTGTAAAAATGCAATCATTTTTAAAAGTATAATTGAATCGTAGCACCAATCCAGTTTATTGGTATATAAAAATTCGAGCCAACGCCAAGAATTAAGCCAACATTGATTTGCATATACAAAAACACTGAGCTATCTATAAGTACTTGTGCAGGAGACTGACTGATGTATGAGTAGGCTTACATGTATGTGATGCCTACATCCTCTTTTGACAAAATGTACATTTTGTTCGCGAATAAGAGAGGAAATATGTAAAAATATTGTTCTTGTTAGAAAAGAATTTCTTTTTTATACCTTGCAAGTTCTTCACAGAAATTTTGTAAATTGTTGTTTATGGCTAAATGTTATTGTCATCTATAAAATTCTCTAAACAAGCTTTTTCTACTTAAATAAGATGCAGCTCTTTTTCATTATTAGGAGCTGTGTAAATTCGCTATAAATGTTTTAGACTCTTCGCGCTAAATAAATGGCACACTTGGAATTTTTGCCAGCGAGTTTCTGTTAACTTTTCATGTAATGGCTAATGTCTTTTTTATTCTTCCGTTCAATGCATTCCTATAATCAAAAGGATTGGAGCAAAAGTCATTTCTCGAATACCATGTTGGTGGTCAGTCATTTCATGTTGTCGACGTCGCGGACCACAACGTACCAAGCTACAGCGATCTCGAACTTTATTTGTTGGCAGATTGTTGTTTTTTTCATAAGTTCAAGCAAGAAGCAAAACAAAAATTTTGCACCTTATTTCGCTTGAAGCTGCTAATTCATTACCTTACATTGACAAAAATGATTTGTAAATTTTGCTGCTAACTTTTCTTTTGCTGTTTAATCGAATTCTGAAAGATATAATTGAACTTATTAATGTATAATAATTGGTCGGCGATAAATATTTGCAAAAGGTGTTGCATTAATTTAACTAAAATCAGCTATTTCAATACTGTTGCGAAATAAATTTAAATTATATGTTACGGTTGCTGAATAGTTTCTGCCACGGTCGTGTTTCTTTGTGAAATTTTAGCTTTGCTAACTAATACTGTGCGTTCTCAATTCTTTGACAACTGTGAGGTATAATACATTTAGTCACCGTGCAGTTAAAATAAACCATTCAAAATAGGTTACTCAAGAAATAAGGCGTTTTATTCTTACGGAAAGTACTAGAAATTACAGTGATCGGCAATAAGTAACTATACAAAAACGCACAATGATTTCAAGAGACATATTGCGTTTAAACACATCCGCTTGTGCAGTTAATTTGCCCAGGACTGTATATTCTTCTCTCCGCAAAATATACATTTTCGGCGTTCAAATCATAATTTACCGTTGAGTTTATTCAATGTTTCCGTTTCACTAAAAATCAGCTAAACTGAATCGTCGCACATAAACATTGGTCGTCAAACCATTTTAGTAAAATAAAAATGTTAGTATAAATTCTTAATACTTGTCACTTATTTTGCAGTACATCTTATCGACGAGTGATTAAAATGTATATGTTATCAAACGTGTAAACTGAGTTTTCAAAAATATATGATAAAATTCTATCGGTTAAACTCATCGAGTATGTTCATTTCGATGAGAACTTAATTAATTTGTTCATTTGAACAAATAATTATATTCCGGTGCTTTGATATGTATTTATCATGGCGATGCGGGAGACGTTAATTTGTCTAAAAGAACAGACATGCCCAAAATAAAAGTTTACTGGCCGAAATCCTGCGTATTGGCAATTAGAGCGTTATACTGCAATAGATTACTGACGTTATACTATACAAAAAGTTTTTTAAACTTCGAAGTTTGGAAATATCAGTCGCTCTGTACTGTTTAGATAGCGTGATTCTAGCACAAGTTCGGCTGCAAAATTAGAATTTCAATCAATTAAAAAAACTCTAGTGATGTTGAATTTAGAGACAGATATGGGTTTTTCGCGTGTGCCGATCTTTTCCATAGATGACGAGTACTTTTTATGCTTTCGACATTGAGCTGTTAGCAATTTGTCCGCGTCGTTGGGAATTATGACGGAACACGAAATTATATTAATTCGTTTATCGTAAAGGGAAAAATTATAAACAAATTGGCTGCTGCGCTATTATATGGACCATTTAACTTTAATGGTGCTGAATATGCGAACAAGGCATTATTGGTAAGATTATTTAATAAAAACCAATGCGATAGGCTCGATCCTCAGATACCGTTGGGTTTTAATGTTTTAAAATAGATAAATAGCAAAATCCCAGGAGGCTTTATAAACGATGCTTGGTATACAAATATAATGTACGAATAGTAAAAACATTAATGTATAATGTATCATCTCAAAACATTAATTCAACTTGTAGTACGTAAAACATTAATTCAACTTGTACACGTGGGCATTGCTAGGAATTTTTAAAATATAATCGATTGGTCACACCACTGTCAGTCAAAACACAACGCACGTTTTTGAAAGATTTTGAAAAATATGCTCGAAATTTTTGCGGAGCGTTCGAATGTTTGTCAAAACGCAACGCACATTTTTCAGGTTTCTGAAAAGGTGTCACATAGGACCACAAAAACGGCTGTCTCCAAAGGGGTCTTATACTACTTGCATGAGCTACCTGAGCTAGCCTATTATAAACTGTCAGCTGTGCTGGCTTTAATGTACACCCACTAAATCAAATAGTGATGTTGTTGTGCAATGTCTTAAAGCGAAAGATTAATGGAGAGTTTCTGAGCCAGCCCTATTATAGATTATCAGCTGTCGTGGCTTCAACGTATACCCATGGAAATCAAATAGTGATGATATTGTTGTGCAATGTTTAAAAACAGTATTATGCAAGTAGCTACATTAGTTAGCTTATTATTGACTAGCAGCTGTGGTGGACTCTAACACTATGCACTAGATCATATAGTAATGATGTTGCGCAATGTTTAACACGAGATAATGCAAAACCTACCTGAGCTAGCCTATTATTGATTAGCAGATGCGGTGGGATCCAACGTACACCCACTAAATCAAATAGTGATGATGTTGTGCAATGGTTTAACGCGAAGATTATGCAAGCAGGAACCTGAGAAAGCCTATGCTTATAATTGACTGTCAGTTGTTGTGGCACCAAAGAACACCCACGAAATCAAATAGTAATAACGTTGTTGAATAATGCTGGCACAGCGCAGAGCACGTCATGCCAACTGCATCATACCTACTGCAATATTAATCACCGTTACGACGAAACGACGAAAATATTGTTAAAATGATAAAATATTGCAAAAACGTAAAGGACGAACGAACCACTAAAAGAAATAAATAAATTATTGTCCTGTTGTAATAGTAATAGTGGTAAAAAACAATAAAGCCATATACGTCTTCTCATAGCGCTTAGACCTAACCACACTAACTTTCCCAAACTGCCTCAAAATACTTGGGGGAGCCCCAGTCGTATTGTGGTGCACCTGCGGCGACAAATTCTGCACACACCACCCTACGGGTACCCCCAGCTGAACTATGGGGAACTGAAAAACGTGCAAATAATTAACTAGCATTATCTATTCGATTCAAGGTAAATACTTAAACAAATTATGCGTAGTAGACCAAAAAAGTTAAACTTACCGGCAATTATATTGTGGTTTGTTTTCCGCCGCAAGAAGATTAAGCGGATTTTCAAATTCTATAAAGCAAAAATGATAAATTTTTTGCTTCGTTGTATAAAGAATCGGAAGATTGTTTTTTGAGTCTTGCAGAAAAATAGATGAGGAGGGTTGAAACTGGAAGAGAAGGCAAGAAGAATAGCGGGGGCGGAGCTGAACTGGGGGCGAAATACCTGGGGCCCCTCTTAGTGGGAAAGCCAGCTACAAACAAAAACAATTAACAGCAGTTGCGCTTGACTACACTAACCTTCGCGACGAAAGTGAATCGCAAAAAGATCGGACTTAATTTCGAGTAAAACGCTGACGAGCTGAAGCGTGCTAACTTTGATCTTCAAATGTTGAGAGTTGAGCATATTAGCAATGTGACTGAAAACAACAAGAAAAATAGCGGTATCACGGTGGTGAAGATTAAGATTTTATTTTTGTGTAACAATGTAATACGTTACATTAAATTATAATCAAGTCTGTGTGAATTTGAGTGTGCAATTTTACCTTGTTGAAAGAAGATAAGGTATAAATACGTGCAAAAGAAAGCGCGACATAGAATTTTCACTCATGTCGTCTTAGATTCTGTCACGAGCTTTTTCATCCTTACGAAGCTCAGTTCGTGCGGATCGAAAGAGCATAACTTCTCGATGTTTTGTCTGAGGTGAAAGAAGATCGTGTCTTCGAAATCGTATCGGAGGTGCAGTTCGGACCCGACCAAATTTTTGGGTCATAGGTCGGGGACCCCGCAGTTCTGCATGGGTGTTAGGTAGATCATGAGTCTGTATCTCACTTAATCCTAGGCTTCTTTAAATTGGGGGCTGGCAAAAACCGAGTGCCCCCAGTTCGTGTTCCTGGCAAAATTTTACCCCACCCCATTCATCACCTCCTGGCAATTTTTTGCTTCCACTCGGTGAAAACAATCCCAAAGTACACAAAATTTGACCTAAAATTCCGCAGTGAAGCCAAAAATTACGCAAATTTTGTCAAAATTGCTTCAAAATCGCATTTTCTCTGCATCAAAAGCGTTTTGACAGTGTTTCTGACACGATTTTTAACCCCTTCACAAAAATAGTCGCCTACCGTTAACGCAGAATAACCACATTATAAACGTTCAATTTATATTTGTGTGTAAATATAACTGTTCGAAAAGTTATCTTTAATTTCGATATTCCACGACTAATCATTTTTTCAAAGTTCAAATATAATATTTTTCACCACCTGCCGGAGTTTTGCAGAAATTAACACGTGCGCCGTAACCGAACCGACACACTCCCACGCAAAAGTTCACCTACTCCGAACGAAAAAATCAAAACCGTAGAACACCGATGTTGAACTGTACAATCTAGCTAAAACAAACAATAAAATACATTAAAAAAACCGAGAAAATTTGAAACAATGTATATTTGAATTTAAAATCAAGTAATAAAAAGCATGTATAAACAACGCCATGCAGTACATACGATGTCATAGGCGTCCTACGGGCGCACGGTCGGCGGCCGGAGGGAGGCCA
>JASANE010010714.1:0-18453 GCA_030248225.1 Trileptium ribeirensis
TAATGAGTACCCAATCACAGCATGCGTATTATACGTATTGCTCACATTTGGTGTATTTTTGTGAAGAA
Organism: Trileptium ribeirensis; assembly: GCA_030248225.1. Lineage (NCBI taxonomy): Eukaryota > Metazoa > Nematoda > Enoplea > Enoplida > Thoracostomopsidae > Trileptium > Trileptium ribeirensis. The sequence goes on from JASANE010010714.1 coordinate 69, forward strand.
AATATTTTTATAAATATGCACTGAGAACTGGAAAATGATACTAGCTAGACAGTAGTGTTTAGAAATACAGCGCTACATGCACAAAGCTGCTCAAATTTTCCTGTTCCATTGCTGCTCATGGCAATATGAGAGAACGCGCTGTTTGTGTCCGGGGTTACACCCAAAGGAAAACATTGTAATATCAGCTTGCCGGCATTTTCAAAATCGGAATTACCATGTGAATCCCTGAAAATTACAGATTTTGGAAGATTTGGCGCTGCATATTACTACATTGCTAAAAATACTTGAGCTAAACGAAATTACTTTATGTATATGGCCCTTTGCAAATGACAAACACAGGTGTGAATATAATGCACGATTCCATCTTGCACAGATTCTTTTTGAACCAAGCTCTTCCGCTGCTGTAAAATCGGGTAAGTAATAATTCACTATCTTTCTTTAAACAATAAACACACCCAAGATTAATAATTTCTTTGCAGTATTGTGTTCAATACCTTGATGGTTTAAATGATCCATACAGTCGCTAAAATCTGCGTTGCGCTCTTGGTAGGCCTGTATGTATTTTTAGCGAAGAGAGATAAATTTAAATATGGTCATGACATGCATCAGAGAGAAGTACAAGCCATAATTTTTATGATTGGCTCGGCACGTTTTAGATTTTTTCGGAAATCGCAGATTGCTTAGCGAATTTCGACGAAGCGTTCCGCTCGACACAGTTTGGCTTAACAAAATATCGTCAACAAATTTTGCAACTTTTTTCATGTTCGACAAAACATCGTTCGCTGACTAATTTTGAAATATATTCGCGTCAGGATAAGCATTAGTGTTCATGTTAAATTGACGTAACTAGTCGATTTGACTGTTAGCTCGAAATAATTATACAAAGAACTATTAACAATACATTGGTAATTCATGAAGAGCTTTTCTTGTTTGCAGTACTCATTATAAAAAGCCAAAAAGCATGTCAATATACATAAGTAAAACTAAAATTATGCATGTTTCTATCAAAATTCCATAATAAGATGCCTTCCGTTAATTAAGCTTCAAGAATTAGGAGTGTTTGAAGGGCAGATTTATAGTTAGTTACCTCGATTTCGTGAACAAACGGCATAATCTTATCGTACTGCTCATCGTAAATTTTGACAGCGTTTGGATAGTTCTTTGAGTATTCGGAATACATTTTGAAAAACTCTGCGACGTACAGAATTTTATCACAAAGGACTTGCGTTTCATCCCTAAAAGCAATGGAGTTTACTTATTTATGATTTTATTGCTTCGTTCTGTCCAGAACATTTTAGAAAACAATACTAAGAAAAGTATTTACTTATATGTCAAAATTTATTATAGCACAGAATGTAACAGTGTCGAGAATCAAGGAAATTATTACCACACATAAATTTATCCATATATTTAAATAATGAGTGTTTCAGTCTTGCCGAATTTAAAATTATTAATCTACAAAAAGTATAAAGTGGCTTAATTATGAAAATATATGTCGTGGTTCTTTGTCTGTTGTGGTTACGACCTATACTTGTCAAAGAACTAAGTTTAGCAATACAATGAATGTTTAGTTAATGTCTTGTATCTCAAAATCTCTCTGAGAAAAATGAAGTACTTGTACTGGCGCATTCGCATCACAGCCTCCTTTCATCCTGTGTGGCAACTCGATAACAGCATCCGACTTACTTTGAGCAAACTTGTTGTTTATTTGGAATATTCGCAGAGGCATATTATGTCGAATGAGAGAAAAATACTTAATTATCAAGGAAATACTTTAAAGTTCTTTAGTTGCGAGTTCGTAATATGGAGCATTCTTTTTGTGTTTCACGCATTATATAAACCTTTAAGCTGATGCGGTCTCGTGAATACAATAGTGTGAACTGTTATAAATATCCTTTGTAATTTTGCATTGCGAGATAACATACACAGTCTGATAAGCAGAAACTCATGTCACATAATGCGGTGACAAAAAATCTGTGAAAATTTTATATTTAGTTAATCGATGTTAATAAAAATGGAAAATGTATCCACAATTTCTGTGAATCAATTCAATTTTGTAAACTTAAATTAAGAAAAAACAATTAGCTATGTAAATTTCGAATTCCCGAAGATTAGTTGTTAGTATTCGTGTTGAGACTTTGCGAGCAGCCGTAAAGAACCTACCGGTACCTGATTTGCGAAGCAATTCAGTATCGCCGACTGGCGCATTTCAACTTGTAGCTAGTTTTTACTTCGCTTTAAGGGTCAAATGAATGAGTCTGAAAATGAAACTGTGTTAAAATGCCAAACTTGAATAAAACCATGCATGCAAATGTGTGAACACGCAGTTACCTTTCATACAAAGTATTATTGTAACACAGCCTATATAGTTATGCACTAAAATATCTAAACGCAAGTTTAACATTAACTGTCGGCTATATTATGTGCTAGTCAGTTGTAGCATAACCAATCGTGCGTTCAAGGTATTTGTGTTGTTCACGGTTGTGTCATTTGTGATGGCGATTCGACATTCGTTTGAGGACGTTACAATCGCACAGTACCATTTTATCAATGTTCGGCTAACTACTCTGTACAACTATAACTAAACATTACTTTCCTGGCCTAATTGTAAATTGTTTTGCAAAATAGGATACAGTGATTATACAAGATAGTGCCGAAAATATTTTTGACCCCGAAATGAGCATTACAATGAACGCATTACCAGTTAGAACGCTTTTCTAGAAGCATTGGAAGAAATGTTTCAGCATGGAACTTGTATAGTTCTGGAATATTAGCAAACATCGATTTCATCTGTATTTTGGTTATCGAAGAAGGCATCCCGATTTGCTCTTCAATCATAGTTCTGAATCTCTATAAATAAATAACAAAAAATAGCACTCTGCATCTAAACCTTTTGCCGATTTATTTCAAATAATTGCTGTAAATACTTTTCACTGGAGCATAACAGTGTTTTTCTTGCTCATTGCAGCTAAAATGAAACACTCTGTTGAATTATGATCACATCCCTTTCAGAAAGAGTTCATCTCTCTAGAGTTATGGGGACAATTTCTCTGAGGCGCCGATCACTTTCCGGAAGGTCTCCCGATCCACTACAGGCGGTACAGTCAGTACCGAAGGCACCGCATCCAACCCACGGAAACCGGTTGATCCCTCAGAATAGGCCGAAGGCCGACCACCAAATGAGCACCCGGCTGGACCTAGCTCCTTGAGCATATATATTTATGTACAATGTATAAAGTATAATTTATATAAAATATACTATATTTATTTGCAGGGTTGTATATAATTTGTTCTGAAACCGTAAACAAGGCAAATTATAACCGTTTGCAAAGAATTTCTGGCATTGACTTCATAGATATACACATTTAATCAGTACGGTATTTACTATGCCCAGGATTTTTCTTCCAAAGTAGTTACTTTGACACCAGACACGATAAGACAGCACGCCTTACACGCAATTTCAATCTGGGTAACTAACCTGAATCACTTTTCATATGACGATTTGGTAACACTATTTCTTGTTTATTTATACACTTGGAGTAACAGGCACGACAACCTCAAATTTATCGTTATTAAAACCTCATACGACCCATCAGGATTTACCAAATACTGTGGTGTACAATCATGCCCTACTTCTCTCGACATTTTGACCCGTCTCTCATATGTTTTTACTGCACTGTTACATACTCGGCGACAGTTTTAAGAATGTATTTCCAATACCATTCAGACAGCTAGTGAACGCAAATTTGAGCTATACTGTACTGCTAGATTGTCGAAAAACATAACTATATTTGTTAAAATGGAGGGAATTATGAATTTATACGCATCTTTAAATAACGTACTCACCTCTAAAATTCTGAGCTTGAATACATATCGCTTTTCGGTATCCAGCAATTCATTGACAACTTTTCTCATTGTGCTAACATCTGACACTGCGACGGAATTACTTTTGTGCCTGATTCTTCTCTAAAATATAAATAAATTCTGAGCTTGAATACATATCGCTTTTCGGTATCCAGCAATTCATTGACAACTTTTCTCATTGTGCTAACATCTGACACTGCGACGGAATTACTTTTGTGCCTGATTCTTCTCTAAAATATAAATAAAAACAATCAAGTTCACACTGCCTCATTGAATAAGTCTTGACTCGGTGGCAAAGTAATAATCAATCCATGGCTTTGATTTATTTTACAAAGCCGCCATTTTATATGCTTATATATTCGAAATAACGCACTTTACTTGAACTTAACTTTTTCTGCTGCAGTCAATTAGTTCATTTTCATCTAATAATGCGGATGCTAGTAACAAACATGGTTGAAATGAAAAGACATTGCGATTTTGGGTTTTAAATCGGATTGCCTTCGACTTTTCCGTTTTAAAACGAGTCGAGTTGCTCAGAAAGATGACATTTTAATTTGCCTATATCGTTTATGTTTGACCCATTTGTTATGACGCCAAAAATATCGTTTCAAATCAGGCTTATGTTGAGTCGCAGAATGCGGCGACTACTTAAAAATTAAATCGTAAAATAAATTAAATTGTTGTACTAGTGGTATTATTGTAAAAACTATTTCTTAGTACAATGTGAAATAGTAAATATATTCTTGAACTTATCATAAGCCCGGGTTGAAACATCATTTTCGGGATTAAATTAATTCGATTAAAACTTTCTTGAGATCGGCTGATTTAAATCGATTTGTTCATGAACAAGTTCGAATTGAGTCGAGTCGTGTTAATTTGACAAAAGTCAAAGCCGAGCGGATTTAGCACCTCAAATCATAATAAAATTTAAATTTAACCGCCCCTCTTAGTATACACATCTTGCAGTAGTTTCGGCATAACTGCTGTTCGGTTACAAAGCAAAAGTGGTGGGTAGCCCCGTTGTCGGCATTCCATACCCTAGCTTAGGAGAGAACGGAGAACCTTAGGCGTCCATATCGACAGACAATGGTTGCAAATTGGTGTATTTTTTAAATTCCGGCAGCGTTTCGACGCCTTCATGGCATTGATATTGCCATTTGATAACATCTAACGAATTTATAGATGTGACAATTTGATTGTACCCAACTTGCATAAAAGGTCAGCCACCAAATTTGTGTTGTTGATATATTTGGAGTAACGTGTAGTAGTGAGATTAGAACTGAAATCAATAGCAATCACAAGTTAATATGATATTGGATGGAATTATGTTACAGACAAAAAATTGGAAAGTAGAAATCCACATTTACTACAAAAAACGCCACCATTTAACGCCACAATAAAAAGCACAGTAAAAAGCAAATTAGGGATGAAACAACTTAGACTCCCCACAAGATGGTGCTATATGAAAACAAATCAAAACATTGCAAACATGATATCTTAGAAAACAAACATTCCAAGTTTCACATTGTTCTCGAATGGATTACTAATAGAGCAAAAATAATTTTCATGAAAATAATAATGCGAATATTAAATGCGAATGCGACTTTGTGAATATCTAATTGCAATTATCTGCTTAGTAGTTTGATTGGTGCTATGGCAAGTGTGCATGAAATCAACAAATCTTTATTACCTGACTAAAAATATTCACATATACATACGTGGGTACATTTGTACATTTTATATTAATGTGATTCAGCGTGTAAGATCTGCCAACAATCTGTAATCCGTTACGTTGTGCATTCTAAAGTTAACCCGCTTTTCTGAGTTCTGAATATCATATTTTCCTGTCGTATAGCTTAACTCGGTTTGACCCGACTCGACCTTCGGGCGCGCACCTCAACCATACTAGGCCCGCACTGCGCCCGACCCGACTTCCATCTTTACTACCTACCTTTTTGCTTTATTAAATAAATTGTGTGAGTCATCTGGTGTCCCAATGCCAAGAACTATGTTGAACGACTAAAAAGAAAGTGCAGGGACGGGGTATTGCACAGTATGTATAACAATAATTAAAATCGTGTCATGCATAACAATTATATGTGATCAAAATCAATAAAGAAATTTATCGATAAAAGCTAAATTATTACCATTGGCAATGAAATAACATTTAGCTTCTTTGCTGGTTGGTTTTGCCTAAAACTGCGAAATATTGAAGTTTGAGGAGTTCTTGAGCCATCCTGCACTGAATTGACGCTAAACAGTTGTGGTGCGCAAACTGATATTTGGTCGTGGCTGTAACATCGTTTTATTTCTTTGATTGACTCACGTACACCTTTCAAGGTACTCTTTTCCGTTGTCAAAACTTCAGAATCCGCTGCGAATTTATGATCCCGTTCATCATGTTTACAAACATCAGTTGGTTCTAATGACAGCATTTTCTGCTCAACCTTCTTTAATAAACTTGAAGACTCCAGAACAACTGGACGAGGAAGCGAGCGCCTGCTACAAATTTTTGTATCATTATTTTTAACCACTAGTGCTTGGGTTACGTTATCACTTAATCCAACATTTCCGTAATCTTCTTTGTTTTCCGATATCAACTCGTTGCTGCCATCCAAAGTATCAACATCAAAATGTGGCTCAGCAATACTCAACGACAGCGGAAATTGTGGCATTCCCTTTTGCTTTTTCAAATATGCAGAACTCGGATCGGTTGTGTGTCGAATGCGATCAGTTTTCTGTTTGACTGTAAGGATTGACGAACGGCTTTGCATCAAACTCGGCCAATATGTGCCGTACGATGAAACTCTATTCTTGCGGCTTTTCTGTACAACGTTATCTTGCGCTGCAATCAATGGCACACTTGCTAACGAAAATTCACCATTTTCTTCATCTTCATCTTTATAATGAGAGTCTTCTTCGCCAAATTTATTTATCCGGCGTCCCGGTTCCTTAATATTACGCCACAGCTCAGATTTTATAACCGAACATTTTCCACTACCGAAATTTCCAAGTGAAGAAAAATCCAAAGCAATTGTGTCGGTCGGCTTAAAAAAATTCTTATTAGATGTTAAGAAACTAAAATGACACGTGTTTACGTTTTGCGAAAAATCCTGAGACCCAAAGGAACCTGATTCTACTTTTGCTGCCGTGGTGGCGGTACTAGCATCCTTCGTTCGATTGTTACATGGCTCAGAATCATTTGGTATAACTGGTTCATTTTGGAAATAGCCAGACGATAACGAATTAGCTATTTCAATAATTTCAGCCCAAGCGTTATTTAAGTTCTCTATTTTTGAAACGTGTGGCTTATTAGCGAACGTTTTGTTTTGTCGTTGTGCAACATCAGGTATTTCACGCGGTTGACCGCATAACGTTGACTGCACCATGTTACCCGCCTTGTTGGCAGCACTCGATTCAGCAACTAATCCCTTTGTCGTGTTAGCGCATCCATGTTTTTCAAACGCGTTTGTGCAAATATTTTCGATAGTGTTATTTGATAAATCTGTATTGTTGGCACAATGCATTTCAGGATTGTTCGGATGCTTTAGTAATATTGTTTTAACTGCGGTGTATATCGGCTTACCTGAGATGTCATTGTTAAGATTTATTTCTCCAGTGCAACTAGGTGAAATATTGTTGGCATCACAGTTGTCATCAGCAGCTGTAATTAGTTTCACTTTCGGGTGGCTTGTGCCATCTTTGTCACAAGTACACTGAGTCTGACCGATCTGTGCCTTTGGTACCAATGAATAAGAATTGTCAATTTGTTTGCGTTCACCGATGACCGGATGTATTATTTCATCTAACTTTCTAGTTATCACAGTGCCTCGGCGGAGCACTGAACTTGATTTGTATTCAGCAGATTTCGTGCCATCAAGTTTTTCAGGATTGTCTACCTTTAATAATGTTTCATTCGTGCGTGCCAATCCAGCTACGCTTGGTTCTGCAATGTATTCAGTTTTGTCGCACGTTTCCTTTTGGCTTGTTTTGCCGTGCAATAATGTTATGTTGCTTGATTTCGCTTCATTTTTTGACTCGACGGATGGCAAACTTGCGGCAACTTCTTTATGTTGTTTCTCTTCAGTGCCGTTGATTTGGAGCTCGTTTGTCTTGATTAGTTTAGATACATGACAATTATTTTCAGTGATTGTGGATACGCTGTTAGTATCGAAATGAGCAATTATTTGTTTAACTGACAGCCTAGGCATCGTTTTATTGTACGAAGCATTCGTTTGATTATATCGCATCAAACTATTTTGACACATTTCAAGCGGCCCCTGTCGAAAGCTACAAACGGACCGCCTATCCAAGCTTGCTGTGGAACTTGTTATATTAGAATAATTTATATAAAAATTTTCTGACGAACGATGCCGCAATGAACAACTATTGTAAAACGTGGAGGCATTGCGCCGTGAATTACTCATAACTGGCAATTTTTCTCCTTCTGAGTCAACGACATTTACACAAGCCGCCTTATGTTGAAACATAGTGAGTAGTTGCGAAAATCGCTCAGGGCTCATGTTGCCAGACAAAGTTGGTAAGTTTTTTCTTCCTAACCTTTCCGTACAGCGATCATAATAATTGTTGCTACACCGTATTTCTTGTGCAATGCCGTATGAATAATTTTTCGCTATTCGACTACTCGTTTTGATTACTGGTTTAACATTGTCTGAAGAGTGAGATAAAATGTCTTTCAATGATCGACAACTTCTGGCCAAAACCTTATCAGAACCGTCTACTGTTTGTCTCAATTTTGCAGGCACGTAGTCTGATGCACATGACGATTGTTCAACTTTGCTATTACTGAAAGACTGCACGTCACTGCTGTTTCTAGCTAATTTCATTTCGAGACTTTCACAACGCAAAATGATATTCGTCACAGTGAAACTATATCTGTAGATTAGGTATAAATCTGTTACCTTCGATATATCATTTTGTCATTGATCAAATAACCCGAGTTAAGCACCGTATACATTAACCTGCAAGCAATTATTGTTGAAAACTACGACGAAATACAAACAGTATACAGTATATCACATGATGTTTTAACCGTGTGGTTACTGTTATTGATTCATTAAACTATGACGGAGGGGGCGTATATGTTTGGATCCAAGAAACTGTTACGGTAGGCGCATATGCCGTGGGGGTACGCCCACGCCGACCCCCATTAGATCCGCCTATGATCGCATGCATGCAAATATTTGTCAGACACATCGTGTTCAGTTGTTAGTTTCGAATGTTGTCATCCATTTGCAATTAAAAAATGGTGAGGTATCTGCGCTGCGTAGCCAGGTGTTAAGTCCACCGCACTTAGCAGCATCAAACAAACTTGACAAAACCGCGAAGTATGATTATGATATATCTGAAACTGAACCTGATAGGGAACGAAAAACATTTAGCGTAATAACTGTTAATACAAGCTGGTTAGGGCGCGGTGTCAGTCATGTGTGTTTCCGAACCAGCTTTGTTCCGTTTTGATCTGGGACTTCGTAATGGATGTTTAACTTCTACGATTAAACGTATTTTTCTATGCGCAACTAATAGTGACCAGGTACTAATATGTCTAAAACTTTTTATACTAATATTTTTTGAAGAAAATTTTTTTCTAAGAACTTCGGCGATATGCTGCCGTCAAATCAGGTTCTTTTATTTTCCGCTAGTGCAGACTGAGACCGTCAGAAACTGCTGCGACACCCATATTTTACGAAAAACAAAACCTCAAACTCATTGACGATATATCACCCCTAACGCACCTTTAGCAGACGCTTTTCAATTTGCTATACGTTTCCATAAGACGCTGGCGCGTTTAAACGAGACATACGTCTTTTCGCGATCTTATTTTATGCACGCGTTTACAAGTTGAGCAAACAACGTACAGAGTTAACGAGTGACTAGCGCATGTAAAACCTAACAAATTTTGGTAGCTATAGTATATTATATATTTTACTAACATTGCGTATACATTTGAATAAATCAGTAAACGTTTGATTGAAAAGAATGTAGTCATTCCCAACTACCACCGAGTTTTTAGTACACTAAATTCGAAAAAATGTGTAACGTTTTTACCAAATCTGCAGCTTTATAGAAAAGACGAATGACCTATTATACTATTTTGCGGCGAAGGTATAGTACCCTAGTTGCGGTTTTTAATACTTTCAGCTATTTTTAAACTGAATGTGGGGCAACGACGGTCCAAATGAATTTCCATAATGCTTTTCTGAATTATATCTTGTGGCAGTTAATATATGTTGGTTCATTATTTATTACATAGCTAGGCTTCCAGATGAAATCTGTTTTGTTTTGTTCTTATTTTTTGTTTTTAAATTACACCTTTAAATAAAGTTGAATTTTCACGGGAGTTAGGAATTCGGCGACAGAGGCGCCTAACATAGCAGTATATCATGGATATTTGTTGGAAATATAAATGCTGACTGGTAGAGATTCCTATAAATTTCTGCATACATAGAAAGTGTTAGTCTAATCTTTTAGGTTATTCACCACATCATCTAAGAAAACAGAACCTATCATCGGTGGTAAGACTGGGCTACTGTCTGGGCGCCTGTGTGAAGCAAATTTAATTAACTTTTTATGTTGTACTTACTGACGGAGCATTGTGTTACATAAACCCAACAGTTGGAGTCAGCGTGTACGTCTGAATGGTGTACCGCGAATGTTTCAGATTCCTGTCATCATATATAAAGTTGAACAAGAAGATTTTCCTAATAGTTTCGAGAAATGTGATCCCAAGGACGTGACAATGTCACGATATTCTACAGCGTATTCTCATTGCATTACATTGTTCGTTTAAAAAGAAGACACGACGAACATAGTACTGCATCTACTTCGTCCCAGTAGTAATATAATGCTTTGAAAACTTTCTGCTAAATATCTGCAAGATGTAAGGGGTTTTTCTTTGTACTAAATTGCGACATAGTTTATAGTTTGTCAGTGCAGACCAAATGTAGTTTCCTAGCAGCAAAAGAACCTTTACCCTTTAATGCAAAAATTTGTTTGTGTATCGTGCAATTTTGACAAACCCAAGGGGGTACCATGGTTGTTTGATTGTAAGCTGCGTATGCAAACAAAGCAACTTTATAGTATATGTTGCATGGCATTTAAGAGAAAGAATAGCAACGTATGTGCAAACAAATGTACAAGTAAATGAGTTAGCACAACGCTGCGCTAATGCCAGTTGGCATCGTTTTAGGCAGAAAAGGGTGGTCGAGAGAAAACTAAGTTTTAATTATTCCAATTGTAAATAAAATTCTGGCACACCAGTGCTGTTATTCGCCATTCTAGGTCTATCACTGAACAAAACGTTCGTGTTGTTTATGTCCAAAGATTTATCTTGTATGATCTAAAACAACAAATGTCCTCGTGACACTGCTACTTTTAGCCTTTCTAAACTAAGGAACTGTACGGAAGAAAAGCTAACATTATTCATCGCTGGAGAAAGACACATGAAATAAATTTTGCATATCTATGAATTACCGACCAAGCGAAAGCGATAAAAAATTGAAATTTACAGGGTTGTACAACCTGGAAATAATATTTACAGTTAGTATTTATTGAGGAGATTATTGTATCTTATGCAATTTCTTTGCATAAGGCATGAAACGCTTCTATTTATTTACATAATAGATACTCGTTTGTGGCTCACTGAAACTACAGCTAGGTCCCTCAATTATAACGATCCTTTAGTATTTTATTGAATTAAGTTACAAGTTGCCTTTCGGCTCACCGCATGCTGCCTAAATATACATTCACGCAGCTTTGAAGACGCTATCGACGGAATAGACATATAATTTTATCAGGTAGCGTCTCAAATCTTAGGTATTGTTATGATGCATAGGGGCCATTCCAATGAATCCTTCCTTAAATCTGGCCTTTAGTGAACTTCAGATTTAATAGAAGAGTCAATAGTAATGCCGATAAAGTTGTGGTACTCATGTGTTAATTATGCGGCGTTCACGTTATAATGTCCCATCTGTTTGGAATTTTGTCCCCCTGTAGTCGCGACCATACCATATAGACAGTCAGGGTGACACCCATACTGTAAATCAATTGCTGAGGGTGTACCACACACCCCTATCTACTACATTTTTTCTTGACAGTGTCGTACACACCCTTAGGTGCCTATTTGGCGCGAATTAACAATAATGGACACCGTCTGTAGCTAATGAGGTTTATTAGTCAACTGTCCTGTGTAGTTTTTTCTAAATTTACGGTATTTGTATCTAGCCCATATGAACATTGCTCAAATAATTCCGAACACTGTTAATAAAACTGCCAGAAGACACTGTGTGCCTGACACTGTTGAGAAGTTGTAATACGCGTAACTAGCTGCCATGAAAAAATTTATTAAAAACACGGGGGTGTCTAAGACACCCTGTTGTCAACAGTGTGCCTGACACTGTGTGGTGTACATGGGTTCCAAACGTTGGAGACACTATAACGTGAACGCCGCTTTAAATATATATCAATGCTTCGCACAAGTTTTCACCGCTACGTTATAATGCAGGGTACCTAATCTTCTCAGTTTATTTAGTTTGCAAGATTCTTTGCTTTATATATAAATTAATAGAACAGTACAGGATTTAGGGCCTGTGACGGATTTTGGAAATAAGTTGTATTATGCTAGTAACCCAAGGTTCTTCGACTGCCACTGCATCAGTTCAAAATGCATTAGCGCAAAGCGTTTAACTAGAACTCGACAAGGTACGGTATGCCTATTTCTTTTATAACTCAGGTTCTGTAACATTACCCGAAGAACAGCGGGTTTCCCGACCACGGCCGTATTGCGACGCTTTTAAGACGGGGATGTTGAATACTGATTGTCAAGCGAACTTGGTGTTCCGCAAAACCCTAGATTAGAACCAACGACACTCAAGACTAAATGAAAGATTATTACAATTATTGTAATCAAGACGTGACACAATTTTTACAGTGTTAAATAAAAACTGTTTTATTAGCGCAGTAATATTTGTATTTTCTAACTAATATTAGCGCAATGAATTCGCGAAAATCCGAGAGCTTTGTATTACGTCAACATTTTATAGAAAAGAAGGAAACCGCATGATAGCATTTCCTAGCAGAAATGTGGTCCCCTAATTGCGCTTTTTGCTGCTTTTGGCTATTCACAAACTAAATATAAGACGCCGACGATCCAAACTAAATTCATTTTCATGAGCATTTCATTGGAAGCAAGTTTACAATACAATACAAAGGGGAAGTGAAAACAATGTCACAGCCTGGTGGCTGTGACAAAAATTCAGAACCTAGCCGTAGGTATTGTTTTATGAGATGCGACGTATCTAAACAACCACGGCTTAGTTGATTGGTTGAAAAATATTTGACATTGCCCGTTATTTTTCATTTAATATTTCGGTTTTAAATTGGACTTCGTTAATTGAAATTCATAACATTGTCATACGAGATTTTAGCTTAAAAGTAATTATAGATATTTGTAAGATCGAAAGGATGGAGCTAATTTGGGAAATATTTGCCTAATTTTTGCCAATCTTTCTCACTTTTCGCTAAAATGTTCCCAATTTTCCTAACTTGTGCCAATTACCCAAAATATTCACCAATTTTAACCAATTTTCCCAAAATTCTCCACGCGCCCTCATGCGCCTGAAGGACGGGGTAACGACACGCCGCTTTAGCAGGGTAAATGCGGGTTATAAAAGAGATCCGAACCATAATGGTTATCGCACCTTTGACATGATAAGTTATTAAAGAATGGTAAGGATTATTAGCTTGCTAAGGCGTAACAAAGCCTTAACTCAAAATCTATCGTTGTCGTTAATGAGCATTACTATATCTAACGATCCGCACGATTAGCAAAATATTGATTCACATGAGTTGACATAGTAAACATCGACCAACAGTGATGAAAATTATCAACTGTTCCACTGAGTGTATCTGATTTTGGATCATTGACTAACGTGTGCTATTTCCACCCTTGCGAAACTACATCAACAAAGAGGTTTTACATATACAATTTTTACGGTAAAACCAATCAACTTTAAACTTGTTGATCTTATAATAAAATACCTATATTTACCGAGTGCTGCTCTGCAAAAGCATTATTCAGATTCAGTTTGGCACCTACTTTCAAATTTAGTGTTTATATCTGACATATGTTTATACATTTAGCAAGGTTGACAAATGAGAAAATATTGCTATAAGTAAATCGTATGTAAAATTACATCAGATTCCCATTAGATCACCGGTTCATCGTAATGTCACTACTCCAAAATGCAGTTTTTCGATTTTAATCCGTCATCCTTGATATTTTTCGAGTAAACTCAGGGCGCATGAAACCAAAAACCGAAAACAAAGGTTCAATATCTGCGAAAACCCATTTTTGCTATTGCGATTAACCTTGCTATTAATAGAACGACAATAAAACGAGGCACTCAAAATAGACTGCAATAATTACTAAATATAAAAGCAACTTAGACCTCCAGTATTAACCGTTAAAAAGAAACAAGAGCTACTAAATGCTTACGTCTCAACTAACTTTCTTACAATCGTGAATAAACGTTTGCTGCAAGGGCGGATCGATCTTTGATTTTTGGCATCGAGCCCCGTGTACTAACCACTGTGCTATTTCAGAGTTGTTACTCGGTTTCTTAAGGAGACTTGCAGAGCGATTTAACAACAAACTCGGCATGCAACTTGCTACGCAATGTAAGCGGTGACATTACGAATGAAGGAGTTAACATGTAAGCAAACTATACAATATGAAATAACCACTGTCTGACGCTCATTTCATAATAGCATATTAGCATGCACTCACATTTGTTGGATTTGTCCCCCAGGTAACCCTGAGGGGCGGTACGTTATAACGTTAGAAAAAGAACTGCTTAGAGCGGGGGGTTCAGGAGGCGACAGCCCCCCGACTTAGGCTTAGGTTTAGTGTATGTGTCGTATAAGGACCTTAGCTTAGGCGGCTTAAGCTTAGAATATCGAGAACGGCACGGCCTGCATTTCATTTACGCCCCCTCAGGGTTACTTTGGCCGGATTTGTTACGGTCAAAACGGGTGTAATCGCTGGCGACAAACCATCGACTTATAACCATATCGCTGTGACTCATCTCGTGCACTATTTGGCTAGCGTACTATCTTGAATGGCTGGCTGCGTATGAACGATTTATCTGCAATGGAATGTAGCTATGTGGAAATTCAATACATTAATGAATAACATCACAGAACATTTCAAGCTAGGGGCTTAATGGAACGAATAAAAGATAGCTCAGACAATGGTCTAAGCTGGTATTGAAGGTAAGTTGTGGCCAAAATTTATTGCAACGATGCAACGAGTAGCCGCGATGAGTGCTTGGTTGCTGTAGACTTACCCTGGTGGTCGTCCGAAGATCTCGCGGCTTGACGCCGGCGCTGTATCCGATTCTAAGTTGTAGTAGAAAAGTGCAAACAACGAAAGCATTAATATATAAGACAATGAAAAACAACACATAACATGATAAATACACAATATTCATTGAAGATAATTTGCCAAATTGCTCGGAATCAAATCGCATACGTGTGTTCGTTTTTAGTTGCGGGCGACTACTCGCACACGATCATCCTTCGTATTAACTCGCGTTTTGAGTTTTGAGCCATACACGAGTACTCGCTCTCAGCGGCACGAGAACGTTTACCCATTCGCACTCGGTCGCTGCTCGCTTGCGGGTGCTCGCTTGAATATTGACTTAATTCTGGGCGAAACTGTGAAAATGATTTAAACGGCATACACTACGACCTGACAGAAAAGCCTGTTTCTGCTATCCAGGTTACTGTTCCTACAGTGCGCGAAACAAAAGTTTCATTTGGCAACTTCTTCAATTAATCATGCGCCAAAGCAACATGACATTTAATGCACAACAATAACATTATGTTGCTTGCTGATACTGCAGTGCGACAGCAGTTATATATCGTGTGCCCACAGCCAATAAATGTATATTAATTCCCGATATGCACGGAAAGCACATTAAAACAGTAAATGTATTTACACTATAGCCAATGATACAAGTTGACAAGCTGATAACTGTGTTTGCTAGATGTTTTAACAATTTGAAAGAAACAAGATTAATAAAACTATAAACCGACCACTACACAACGAAATTTTATACGATTATACTAAAAAACTCAAAACCTTTACTGCAGCTTGCAGCTGTATGGTTTGAAATGTGTCTAGTGGCTTTCAATACTCAGTATTCTATATTCACATAGTAAAATATGATCACGTCAAGTTACTCCTTATCATATCATGTTTATTCCCACCCTGCTGTAATTATATAAAGTTTTGGCACTGTGTACCTATGGCTAAGCCTAAGCCCAAGCGCGAAACTCTGCCTAAACCTGAGTCTAAGCCTAAGCTTAAGTATAAGCTGGGCTTGCACTTTAGAATTGAGCATAAAATTTCAACTTTCAGTACACAATGCCATTTTCTGCACTCCTATAGGGCGAATACTTGATCTGATATAAAAATAGTTCATTCCGGTCACTATTACGGAGATATATTGTAGACCTCTCAAAATTATTCTCGCTACGTTTGGGTAACATTATATGCAACTTACCAAAAACAAACAAACAGTGGTTTATGATAAAATGTTAGTTCATCATGTACACTATTACAAACTCATAAGTAGACTTGAATGTCTCCAATACGGTCAGTCTGTGGTGTTATTTAAACTATCTATTAATGAATGATTTAACTTTATCTTAGCATATATGACCCACAACGATTTATATTTTTGTTGCAAATTATGCACCGTTCACAGAATAATGAGTACACAGACTGGAAAATTTGTTTTACAAACGAACGATCGTCCGTATATTATGTTACAGACGACAAGGCGTCTATAAATTTGGTTACAGACGACTCGTCGTCCGTAACAGATATTACAAACGACTTGTAATTTTTGTTATGGACAATCTGTCGTTTGTAACATTTGTTATAAACGATGGACCGTCTATAACAAATATTATAAACGACTGATCGTCCATAACAAAAATTACAAACAGCTCGTCGTTTGTAATATGTGTTACGGACGACGAGTCGTCTGTAACCAAATTTATAGACACCTTGTTGTCTATAACCTAATATAAGGACGATCGATCGTTTGTAACTACGTACGTATGACCGATCGTCTGTAAAACAATCTTATGATGTCGATATACGCACTATTCATGAAATTCACTGAAATGGTATGGTGGCTAGTGACTGTGCCTTGTAATGAACTATGCCTAGGTCTATTCCATGCCCCAATGTATATCTATTCGTCGGTATACGATACATATTACGCGAGAGCTCACTTCGGGTTTATACACCTGGTGTGTTCTCTTGTCGAGGTAGTTCACGATGTCAAAATCGATGCGACATGTTGGTTTCATTATTTTAAAACTATTTTTATCACGTTATAAATCCCTGCGGAACCCTATGCTGCGCCTAAAATACAGCGTCAGTTAAGGAAACAACTTACGCAAGGGGTTGAACCTTTCATAATTGGCAAATGCACATTGGTTATCTTGATATATACCCGTGTTTTATTCTCTGGAATTATATTGTCTAATTCACATAGCTGATCTAACTCACAAATATATGCACATAGAATTAGCGCTATTTGAATTTTTCAGCTTTATTTTATAAATCGTTTGTCCTATTCAGAAAACGAAGGCGAAGTGTTGAGTTTTCTTCTTCACTTTGATTTTACAAAATATTTCATCGTTTTGCTTGTAGCTCATTTATCATAGTCGCCGAAATGATTGATGACCTTCTACAATTTAGTTGTTACGCAGTTAACTAATCTAACTGATCGACCCATTCACCGTTGTCCAGAAGGTTGACTCAAACTTGTGTTCACAGTGTTGCTCCTCGCCCGACTGTTTAGTTGGTATTGACAAACAGAAAATCAAGAATTGTTATTTAGGGCACTTTCTCACAATTAATTCTGTATCTCCAAAATTAATATGTATCGTATACCGACGAATACATATACATTGGGGCGTGGAACAGACCCAGGATAGTTCATTACAAGGCACAGTCACTAGCCACCATACCATTTCAGTGAATATCATGAATAGTGCGTATATCGACATCATAAAATTGTTTTACAGACTATCGGTCGTACGTACGTAGTTACAAACGATCGATCGTCCGTATATTAGTTTATAGACAACAAGGCGTTTATAAATTAGGTTACAGACGACTCGTCGTCCGTAACACATATTACAAACGACGAGCTGTTTGTAATTTTTGTTATAGACGATCAGTCGTTTATAATATTTGTTATAGACGGTCCATCGTTTATAACAAATGTTATAAACGACAGATCGTCCATAACAAAAATTACAAACAGATTGTCGTTTGTAATATGTGTTACGGACGACGAGTCCTCTGTAACCAAATTTATAGCCGCCTTGTCGTCTGTAACATAATATACGGACGATCGTTCGTTTGTAAAACAAATTTTCCGGTCGGTGTACGCATTATTCTATGAACGGTGCATTA
>JASANE010010715.1:0-50579 GCA_030248225.1 Trileptium ribeirensis
GGCCAGAACTGGTCCTAGTACATGTGTACGTAGCTTCTATTGACTATGTTTATTGTTGCGTTCGTGCGCCCAAGAAATGTTGCTAGTCGGAGACTGAATTACAATGAGCTGAAAATAGGGTACATTTGTAGTATTTTAGGATGTCATTGAACCTGACGGGAATTGACCCCGAATCAAATCTACTGATACATAGGTTCAAAACTACGCCTGTCCGTGAATAGAAGGTCGTTCTACGACTCTTCGAGAGATGAACGGCAGGACACTTATAATTTGATAAAGAGTAATTAAAAACAAAAGTATCATATTACAGACGAGAACAATGGGAGACCTAATACGAGCAGTTGTTGTTAGATAATAACATACATGATTATGGCCTGAGAAAACAATCGAACGCAACAAATTTGCCAAATCGCGGTTTCCGAGTAGTGAGTGCGCATTAAACGGCTTGTATCTGCTCAACGGTTCAGATAATGGGAATATCTTTGAAATGCTTTCATGGTGGAAGAAAATTTCACAAGTGAAAATAGTTTGAGCGAAACGGGTAAAAGATCCAGCTAGTTAGTTTAAGCTAAATCTCATGAGTAGAATAGCCGCTGGTTACGCTAAGTTTGACTGTTTGTGTTTCCTTAGTATTACCGTACATATGATAGATATATAACTATGTTCTATAATTCATTTTAATGTGTTTTTGTTGCCTTCTTGAGAGAACCCAAATACGTGGCCCGATGTCTCTTCGTTCTTCTGATACAAGCAGCTCAAATTCGAAAAAAAACCAAGTGTCAACAACAACAAGATCAGTCACAGTCGCTAAACTATCAAGTTTATGATATTTTATTACTATTATTGAGATATCCTGTATGAGAATCTCGCACGTTGCCATTTCTGCGATATAACCGGATAACTAAAGAACACTATTTGATTTCACTGAACCTGCTGGTCTACTTGAGGATTACAACAAAATTTTGATAACGAAACTTTATAAAGACACTCGATTAAGAGTACTGGAATGTCTTTTTCTTGTGACTGGAGTTTTATATGTCGATATATAGCCTAACCACCAAGGATTCTCGAGCTCATGCAGGTATTGATCCGTCCAGCTGGTAAGCTACCGTAAAAATCACCCCTGGTTTGTGTCCGGTTTGTGTTACACATTATTGAAATTAATAGCCATTTCTCTTCAATTTGTAGAATGCTCCCTATGTTTTCCTTATATTCAAATATAGAAATGCGATACTAGACTTTACTCGCCTACTTCTGGCGCCCCGGAAATATGCAGCGGGATTCTACTTGACTCTCCATTGGCCAGTTTTATTCCGTAAAAGTAGCTCCCAAAATAACTTGTGCCAGTTGGTGGACCAAAAATCGAATTCAAACAGATTTGATTCCCCAGCTGGCACAACATATTTGCAGTGTAGACTTCATTTAGAAAATCTTTTAAGACTGAAGTAAAATGCATGTTATCCCGTTCTCGATATATACCAAGCATTAGCCTAAGCTAACGTTCTTGCATGTGAACTTATACTAAGCCTAAGTCTTGTGGCTGCGCCACTTCCCACACCCCCCCCCCCTTGCTATGATGTTGACAGTTTGCTCATGCATACCTTAATATATGGCAATCAGTGGAAAAACAGATGCAAGTTGACCGCTATGTGTCTTCCAACGACGCTGAATGGATTCGATTATGTGCTGTTAATATCGATAGTCTAGTGTAAGATGACTTATCTGTCGAAATCACGAGTCCACAAATTTGTATTCGAAATTAACCACAATTACGATGTAACATCTCGCATACTATAAAATACGCAAATTCAACTTCATGAATATATACAGTGTATGATGTACATGCGTATTTGTTTGTATAAACAATTTGTGTGTTTGTATATTTGTATAACAATGTAAAAAGCATCTTATGGTGAAACCAATATCAATCTGGAGGGGCACCAATATCAAACTAGAGCGGAGCACTAATGTCAAACTGCAGATACACTAAAATTACTATTTTCCCTGGTAGGTGGCATGCCAGAGCATGGACCTGATTCCGCCCCGACCACATACTGTGTCTGTATATCTGAAATTGCAAATAAACTAAACAAAACTTAAAAAATTATCAGCGCCCGAGGCGCTTATATATTGTCATCCTCAGAACCTCGCGCCGACCAGCGCGAGGTTTAGTTAGTTACGTGCTTTTTGGCACGTTTCGGGCACTGCCCACAGTAGTGCATCATTCACAGAGAAGTGCGTGCACGAATTGCACACTGTAAGCTATTGCAGCGACAAGAAAATAATATCATGATCGTATCTTATTGCAAACATAGCGCAATCAATAGCACAAGTTGAAATATTGCTGCTACAATAACATTGGGTTTTGCGTACACATCTCTTATATAGAACAACTTGGACAACTGAAGTAAATTCTTTAATCTTAGTATGTTTGACGAAAACAAATGGCTTCCCCTGTGATCAGAAGAGGAGTGGAAGGGGATTCGAAAACCGCAATGTTGCAAAGACCATGCTATGCCGCAAGCCGATCCTCCACTTTTCAGCTTGTGATATCGCTCCTGGAAATGCATAAAGGCAACTCAACCAAGATTACTAAGATTAAATCAAGCTTTTTGTGTTTTTACGTAATTGGGAGATCATCGAGCCTTTCAGCTACCTTTGGGGCAATATATAAACAGCGTCTTTTGGAAAGAACCCAGGCGGGTGACTTTGTGGCACAGCGTTCATATTTAAATATTCATGGTATGGATTTGAAAGATTTAAAATCTTATTGTTCAAGAGCATTTACTGACCTGACTTTATAAAGCTAAAAACCCTATGTAGCTACAAAGTACTAGTTGTTACGGTGGTTAACTAAATCATAGAATTACATAGAATGTTTATAAAATTGGCCTGTGAGACCCGGAGCACGCGGTAACGGCCATGTCTCCAGGGCCCATGGATATATACCCGTGACATTGGACTCTTCATATTGAAGATCTATGTATCTGAATATGATACTGATATGATACGATATCATGCTGTTACGGTGGTTACCTTTCGTAAAATGTTTGGGCATACACATACATGCCGGCAGGGGGGTAGGGGGGGTAACCCCCCCTGAAGTCCGGACCCCCCCGAGAACGAAAAGTTCAGGGGGGTTACCCCCCCTCGGGGTGCGCAGCACAAAACTTGCGCAAATTGTGCCTGCTTGTTGCTAGTGGTGCATATGCAGCTGTAAATTTGTCGAAAGCTTTTTGTTGAAAGACGTCATTCCCTGAAATAAAAGTTAACCGAAATACTTATTTATATACTAACTAGATGTAGACATTGAATGTCCGCTATACATCCGACGATCAAAAAAAAGGTCCTCACGAGACCTACCCCCTAGACAAATTTGGCCGGCCAGGGGGGTTACCCCCTGAGATGGCCGCGACCCACGCCCCCCCCCCCCGTGGGGGCCTCTACCCCCCTGGCATGACCGACCGTCGGCATGTATAGGCATACAGAAGTTATGAAATGGATCCATGTGATCCAAAATGCACCAAAACGGTCATGCATAGTAACCGTTCAAACCATATTCTGGGCTCTTTTGGTATCGCGAACAATTATCGCTAAAGCGGGGGGTGGGATTGTGACAGCGGTTTGTTATGCGGGGGAACTACAGTAAGATGGGCACACTAGGAGCCGCACCTAACGATCTCAGTCACTAAATTAATGAACCAAAAATCGAGCCAGGTTGTTCGACCATAACGATACTGCCACTACTCTATATACTAGGTAGTCGTACAGCAAGGAGAAATGAAGCGAGAGCAGCTAGTTTGCCCTCAGTAACTTATTGTGAGCTCTCAAATTGTGTCCCACAATAACTCTATACACTGACAATGCATTATGGAAACGGTCAAACTGGAGGAGGCACCAATGCAAAACTGGAGGGGCCAATATCAAACTGGAGGGGGCACCAATATCGAACTGGAGGAAATATCAATATCAAACTAGAGGGAACCACCAATATCAATCTGGAGGGAACACCAACATCAAACTGTAGGGCACCAATATCAACTGGAAGGGCACCAATATCAAACTGGAGAAGGAAACCAATATCAAACTGGAGGGGGCACCAATGTACAAGTACAAGGGGCCAATATCAAACTAGAGAGGCACCAATATTAAACTGGAGGGGGTACCAATATTTAAATAGAGCGGCCACAATGTGAAACTGGAGGGGCACCAATAAAAAACGGAGGGGGCACCAATAACAAACTGGAGGATGGCACCAATATCAAACTGTAGGAGGCACCAATATCAAACTGTTGGGGCTGCACCATTATTAAACTCAGCTAGGATTATATTGTTGCTACAATATCAACTAGCTGCTTTTAACGCAGCAATAATGCGGCGTTCACGTTATAATGTCCCCAACCTTTGGAACCTATGTACACCACACAGTGTCAGGCACATTGTTAACAGTGTGTCGTACACATCCCATGGTTTTAATAAATTTTTTCAAAGGTAGCTAGTTACGCGTATTACCATTTCTTGACAGTGTCAGGCACACCGTGTCTTCAGGCAGTTTTATTGACAGTGTTTGGAATATTTGAGCAATATTCATATGGGCTAGATACAAATATCGAGAATTTAGAAAAAACTATACAGGCAGTTACAGTTGACTAAGAAACCGCATTCGTTACAGACGGTGTCCATTATAGTTAATTCGCGCTAAATTGGTAGCTAAGGGTGTGTAAAGTAGCTAGGGGTGTGTCGTACACCCTCGGCAATTGATTTACAGTATGGGTGTCAATCTGAGTGTCTATACGGTAGGGGCGCGACTACGTGGGGACAAAAATTCCAAACAACGAGGACATTATAACGTGAACGCCGCATAACTCGACCGTCCTACGGTTGTGCAACACAATAAAATAATATTGTAGCGACAATATTTTTGCTTCTGCTATTGTGGGTGCAATAAAAGCTAATGTTTTGTAGCAGCAATATTTTAGCTTGTGCTATTGATCGCGCTATATTTGCAATAATATAATACCGTGACAATTTTCTTAAAACATGGTCGCTACAATAGCTTACGGTGTGCAATTCGTGCACGCACTTGTCTTTGAATGATGCGTAAGTTACCTCTGTCTACCAAATTCGTCAATGTTGGTAGCGCTTAGGAGGTCTGTAGCGTGTCGGCTGTTGCTCTACGGATGGATTTGCGTTCGTGTGTTTTTGTATTATAAATGTAAATCTGGTCGTCGTTTAGAGTTTGAAAAGATTTCAAATGTGCTATATACGTATAATTTGCATTTCGGAATTCCAAATTTCCTTTGTCGTTACGGTTTGCCAATCCCAGGAGGCTAAACAAGAACAAGCCATTAAAGCGAAGAGGCGTATAACAGGGTATAAAATAGGACTGCCGGATACAGAGTCGGAGCCAGTCGAGATTTTATCTCTTCACGTTTAGTTTGTTGTTTGGCGGCTGTCGCAATTTCTGTTTTGATTTTCGCACGCTCGCCGTCGTAGGTTAGCTTTTATGGTTTTGGGCTCAAGTTTCGTTTTGTTGTTTGACTTTCCCAGGAGAGCCTCTCGTCGTGCAGCAGCGGCAGAGAGTCCCTTTTGGGCTTTTGGTTTCTAAGCTTGACTCGCTACGGGCCACCCTTACGGGTGTTGTAGTGTTCGGAGGATGCTCCGCGTACCCATAAGTGTTCGTGCCCAGGGTAAAATTGAATCTAGTAAAAGTGGTCGTCAAATCTGTCCCACACATGCTCTCGACTGGTCCATCGCTCTTCGGCCCAACTTTATTATCAGGGCTCGGGGAGTAGTTAAAATGCTATAAGAAGTAATGTGACGGGTTAGCGGTAAAACGACAAATAAAAGGAGAGTGGATACGTCACAGGGACACGGAGCGAGGATAACTGTCTATGGTGTCAGAGAAAGAGAGAGGAAGAAGGAAGAGTGCAGTTCGACTTGGAGGCAACTGCGATAACCGTCGATGTGCCAGAGTATCAAAATTTTGTAAGTTAATCGTTTATGTGCCGAGTCTTGCCCTTATGAGAATTTGCCACCATTTGTATTAAGTCCTGTTCAAAACGGGGTACTTCCGTGCCGTTCAGCAAAGGTACGGAGCCCTGCGAGGCCGGTTTATTTAGAGCGCTACCGATAGCCTTCCTCCCCAATTCAATATCTTCAAAGGTGCCACTGGCAAGAGCTAAATTCTTTTTAAAACAGCTTTAATTAACGAAGGATCGAATAGGTTTATATGGAATAAGTTAACCGTTTATATGCCGAGTCTTGCCCTTCTGAGAATTTCCAACCATTTGTATTAAGTCCTGTTCAAAACGGGGTACTTCCGTGCCGTTCAGCAAAGGTACGGAGCCCTGCGAGGCCGGTTTATTTAGACCGCTACCGATAGCCTTCCTCCCCAATTCAATATCTTCAAAGGTGCCACTGGCAAGAGCTAAATTCTTTTTAAAACAGCTTTAATTAACGAAGGATCGAATAGGTTTTCCCATAACGGTGGCAGGAGAATCGACAAACCAATTGTCGGAGGTATACGCAGCAGAATTAAAACAGTCGTGGTCATTTGCAGGCTAGGCCCGAAAAAATTGCAGATTTATCGCATACCCAAAAAATTGCCCACGGTGAAGCACGCTAGAAATTCGAGATCGTGCTCTTTTGAGTTCTCCGTTGCGTAGAACTCCCAATACATAGAAAACAGTTCTCACGCCGTGCAGCAATGGTAGGACCCTCGTTGGATTTTTTGAAGAAGACGTAACCTCGATTTGGTGCAAAGCCATTCCAAAGGGAGTGGCGTGTTACCATCCGGTGAAAGTTGCTCCCACATCGGCTTCATTTTGGGTAAAGGCAGTTTCAACCTTCAGTCAACACTAAACTTTGCAGCTCAGGGCTTTTATTGTAGAATTGTTAAGCTAAGGAGTGTGACGACTTTCGCGCTACTGCCTAGTACAAATGACCACGGACTGGAAGTATAAACTGCAATCACTAATGAATGCTAGAAGATTATACAGCGAGGTACAGGAGATGAAGATTGCTGCGAGCCTAGAGAATTGATTCAATCAAGACACCGCCGAGATCGCTCCCCCGCGGTCGAGTCTTGCCCTTGTGAGATCGCGAACGGAACACACTCTCCAAAGCATAATCAAAAGTTTAAAGACATGGATATTCACGCCTTACGTCAACGGTAGGGAACCTTTGTCGGCACCTTTTTTTCATCGGATAGTGATAAGGGCAGTCAACATCGTCCTGTGGTCAAGAGACGCGACATTGGCTACCTGGTATCAATATCCCCACCAGCTCTCTTCCTGTCTCGATGTACACCGTTCTTAGTATTGAATAGAAAGTCTAGCTGGAAATTGTAGCAACATACTCTCAGGTGGCTCTAGCTTAGCTAGATTAAACGCATTTAAAATTGAGTTTATGCCAAACTGAGTCCCGCGTGATACTTTCTAACAAATTTATATATTCGCTCTCGACTACACGGGATAAATTAAATTGTCCACTGTGACTTTCTGTCGTTGTCCATTGAGTGTCAACTGTGACGCTAATGGAGTATTGGCTATAGACATGCCTGACCGTGGGAAAATGGTGTGACAAACTGCACACAAGTTATCTTGAATGTCTCATTAAGCATCGTACCTGGTTTGTTTCAAGATTTTGCATTTTCGCAATAACTTTGTTAGACACAGATTCTGCTCACTTTCAGTTATCAGTTCCTGGGGTCCTGCTTTCAGTCAATCATAGGAGTTTTGTTTTAGCCGAAGATTTTTATCGTTATGTGCAATTCCATTTTTAAGCCAATTGATAAAAACCTGTTTAATAACGAGCTATATATGATGCCTACTCATCTTGGCGTTCCGATGTGAACATAAATAAAATGCTATATTCACGTTTGTATTGCTGAGGCGATGCTACTGCACATCTTCCTTAAGTTTTTGTCACAATTTTTTTAATTGATATCTTGCTGAAAATTGATTTTTTTATGATATATTATATATTGTTTGTTTTAACAGAAGATGTCGTAGCTATTGTAGAAAATGCGCTTTATAATCTGAAATTCTAAATTGGAGAATGTACCTCTTTATATTAATTGTCGGGTATCTAGTAGGTGTCGTGGGTCTAGTAGGCTACCAGGGGATCCCCGGGCTAAAATCGCAATTTTTATTGTTTACTAAATTCTTTATTATATGTTCCCCCAAATTTTAATTTCTTTAAAACTAAAATTTATAAGTTATTTAATTCCAATACCTAATTTGCATAAGTTGGCTAATTAGTCTTAGTAGCTAACCTAAGTTTAATTTTGTTTTTAGTTTTACACTGAGTCTTGATCTGAGTTTTACAGAAGTTGGGGCAGAGGAAGTGTTGCATTGCTCTTAGATTTTGTTTATTATATACTACAGCTAATGTCAGCATTGTGATATGTTTTATTCTGTGGTTTTGCTTGAACTGATACGGCAGATCTAGAGAGTTATTGTTAGAGGATATATTGGTTTTCTGACTTGCTTGTCTTGTTCTTGATTCTGCTTGTCGAGTTGCTATCAACCCAAAGAATTGTGTACTGTTACGTGCTTGCTAATATTTTCGGTAGCCTATATTACTAAGAAGGAGCTTATACTCGGCCCTTCTATCAGTCGATCAGGATCTAAGAAAACGTATATACTCGGGTTTCCTGAATTACGAGTTCGCTTTGCATTATTGTGAATCTATGGAGCGGAAAGAATGCGCTGTGTTATTATCTTGACTACGATAGAGTGAGTGTAGAGAGACAGAGTGTAGTGCTATAAAATCTCTTGGAGGTTCGGCGAAAGTTATAACACACGCTGGGAAGCCGCGAATACTCCAATTAGTCCAAATAGTCCAATTAATATCTTAATTAGTAATATTATGATCCCAGAAATAATTTCGAAGAAAGTGGCATTAAGTTTATTAGATGCGATAGAATAGCATAATCTAGGGCTAGTAACATCTTAAAAATTTTGGCCCGTTGTTTCGAGTGAGCGGTAACCAGGGCGAGGTTGCGGGCGGGTCTCGAATATATTAGTAGTCCTACTTGTGATGCCTGGCAGCCGTCCGGGGTCGGTGGAACAAGTAGTACTAGTCTTGAGAAGACCGGGCGCGTAAGGGGTTGGCTTCGGACGACCAAAACCTCCAGTATTCTACAACTAATAACCAGCCAGTTCTGCCAGTCGTTCGGGGGCCTAGGGATTGAGCAAACTTCAAACGCATAGTAGTCGACCGCTACTATACAGTTTTCATAACGTGGTTCGGCAACCGTCCGGGGTCGGCCTGTTTTAACATAGCCAGCCGTCCGGTGGTGCTGCACCAACCCACAAGGGCTTTAATAAAGTAACAACATAAATCCTAATCACTGTCGCTCAAGTTCTTAAACACTAGCTGTTATAACTTAGGGTTAAAGACTAGGCCAAGTACTAAGTAGATTTAAGTTAACCTAAATCTAAAATAATAGCTAGGGATCGTCGAGAGTATTGAAGTTAGTGGCCGAATTGTGTGAACAGCATAAAAGTCAAACTGTGCAAAAGCTAAGGGTCAGACTGTGCAAAACCTAGTGTCAGACTGCAATCGTGAAAGTCAGACTGTGTAAGTGAATCCGGTGAAGTCTGAGTGAGCTAAAAATGTGGTACTAAAGAATAGTGCCGCGGCTTTTCATTACGAGCTAGCAGAACGGTACTACGATTTTAATACGGTAATCAAGTATAGTGCCACAAAGGACACGGGTTCGATATCAGTGCATTAACATTTTATCACGTTGTAATAAATCTTTACTTTACGTTTCTGTTGCCAAACTATCTCGAACTCGAGCAGTAGAGCCGAGCCTGGTCACGCAGCATCGCAAAATATAAGGCACGAGTACCGCTCACGAAAAGAAAGACGCGCGCCACACAACGCGTCCCACCGGCATTTTACTTGCCACAGCTCGAACCGCACAATCTTTCGGTGACGAATCCTGTCCCCTTTTATAACCGATGGCCGTTACAAGGAAAAAGCCCCTACCAACCCCTACCCCCATTGAAACAAAACAAAATAACACTAGGTTATCTATGGGGTTCCGGTCCCAAAATCTAATTTCAAACTAAAAAATTTTGTTTTCATAAAATCACTTATTAATTGGTCCCTAAATTAAAAATTGGATTTTCTTGTTTTATTTAACATTTCAGTTCATTTTAAATTAATTTGCATAAAGCTTAAATTAGCTAACTTGGTGTTATATTCTTTTTGTTTTCTACTTTCAATAGTCTCCGTTTGACATAGAATGAGGTGCTCGAATTACTTTCTCGTTTTGGTTTTCAAAATGTTATATGTTTAGTGCGGAAGAGTTACCTAGCTAATATATTGCTTTGATATATATGATGTGACGCGTTGGTTTTGCATAGGATTGTGACTAATGTTCGGGGCTTATCGGGTTACTAGGGGGTTTCAAGTCCAAACCCGCCCATACCCCCCAAAATTTCCTAAAAACCCCGATATAGTCACCAAATCCTTTATAATACCCCCCTCCCTTTTCCGTCCGTGGATTTAGTTTTTCCTTTTGTTTTCGCGTTTCTTCCTTGTTTTCGTGCTAATTTGCATAATTAGCACTCGTTTTCTGTTTTAGCTGACACATGTTAGTTTTGTTCCTTTTTCAGTAGGTAGTTCATTTGCTACCGAGTTAGGTGACACGCATACGTATTTACAGCGTCGGTCACATACATCGAGCTAATCGCAATAGTCACGCAACAATGCCACACGAATTGTAGTGCGCTGAGTTAGAGCAACGCGCGCCAAGAAGCACCAATTATTTCCTACCGGCATACTACTGGCGACGCGTACGAACTCACATCTTCGGATGACGAATCTCGTCCCAATTTATAATCCAATAGCCTTCATAATAAAATTACGTTCCACCCCTACCGCCATCAAACATTAAAAATATAACAGCTAGCGTATAGTTGAGTGCAGGAACGTCGAATTTACTTAAAGGAAGTCGAGGTCAGTGCTTTTATTCTGATACCTTAGATGGTTGTCATGGATTTGCGCATAGCAGGTACGTGCTTTTTCTAAATTCTGGCTTATAATCGCACCGATATAATTTCTATGAACGTAAAAGAACTACGTTTTAACTACTCGTTAACTTTATATTTACTGGGTTGAATTGCGAGTGGAGTATTGAAAGAATGAAGTTCGAGAGTATGCAATTTCACAAATAAGTATATTAATATCGAAATAGCTTTAATCTTAGTAATACTAAATCCCCAGTTAAAAAACTTGAAGTGGCAATAATCGTAATAAGAGTGATAGCCTAAGCTATTGGGGTCCAAAACCCTTAAAATTCGGGTTTTTCACAATTTTACTCATCTATCGGTCCCTAAAAACTTACTTTGGATTTTAGTTCTTAAAATTTTATTTTATATATAACTTAAACTTAACGTAATTTGCACAAATTGGTGTCGTTTATTTTATTAGCTCAGCCCTAATTTTGAAACTATATTGATTGTAATTTTAAAGTCAGTCTGGTTTTATGTTCACGATTCAGCCGCCAGTAACAGAAATATAATGTTGACTATATATGTGTTGATAATTTTTTTAATAAATAATTTTCTTACCAAAAGTTACCTAGCTGGTTGAACTGGCATAGTTACGTCAGACGTTTGGGACGGATTCATGTATTTTTGCGATTGATCTTAGTTTTACGAAAAGTTTGTTATTATGCTATGACTTTGAGTTTCAACTAACTTTTGGTAATTTCTAAAGCTTAAATTACTAACTACGCAAATAATTGCGTTTGGAGAGTTCTTTATCTGGTGTGTGGACATTTGGCATAGAAATTGGACTCAGAAAAAACTTATACTCGGCTTTTCGGACTATTGTAGTATATTTGAGGAAAGCTTATACTGGGCTCTCCAGAAGTTTGTGCAAAAAATTGAACGGGCGAACGGTTTATTGTTATCTGGATTTGAGTGGCATATTTGAATTATTTAGCAAAAGTGGCGCTTAGATAGAGACTACTGCACACATAGGTATATTGAAGAAGTATACTACTTATCTTAATAATATTATTTTCCCGAATAAATTCTATGTGAATAATAATGACAATTATAGTAGGGGCGATGTAGTATTAACTGTCTTACAAATTCGCACCCTACGTGTCGAGTGAATACCACCCGGTGGAGAGTACATGTGGCTTATGGTTAGTAGCGCGTATTGTTGGGTGCCGCAGCCAGTCGAGGCGGCTCAGCAAGACTGCTATTTTTGAGAAGACCGGGCGAGCAAGGGGAGTGGAATCGCATTACCCTCTCGAGCACCACTTTTCCCAAACTGTCCGCAAGTCAGCCAGTCGGGGATTTGTCTGAGAAATCTGCGACTGAATAGTAGTTCACCGCTACTACGCACTTGTATTTAACGTTGTTCGTCAGCCAATCGGGGCGGCTTGTTTAATATATCGGGTAAGTATTAGCGTAAATGAAGGTGCAGACCGGTAATAATATTAGCGATTAGAATATTTCGTATTTGGTATAAAAATTTAACTTTTGGTTATATGTTATTAAGGCTAGATCAGGATGTTATCTAAAGGATTAAAAACGGGTGCATAAAAGTTAAATTTTTAGTAGCCCTAAAATTATACAGTTTAAGATATTGCAAAATTTTTAAAAATGTTATGGAAAAGCCTTTGTGGGTACCCACTGCTTATGAGTACTTTAAGTAAAGTATTAGTCTTGTTGAAAGTTGGCAAATGTTGTGTTAATGTTTGCGTATCTGACAATTTGACCGTGTATATATGATTACCCTGAAAACTGAACATGGGGGATTGCTACTGTAATGTTGGAAGTTCAAAATTTTAAAATTGAAATCGTTTCTTTAATGTATAGTGTAATATCTGCTCTACCCCCGTAAAATTTAATGTTGAGATCTAACACATTGGCCATTTGATTATTGTTATCTTTACACATATACAGCGATTCCTAGTTATATCCTTGTGTAACTGGTCAAACTTATCATAATCATTAATTACATTGAGGCCGTCTATGTATCTGAAAGTAAATTTTAAAGGAACACAAATGTTCCTGCGGTATTTAATATTTTTTTACATATATAATTACGTTCATAGTTATGGAGGAGATGCAAGTTACTGATAAAAGGAGCTGCATCAGTACTTATGGGTAGAGTTGCAAAAGTTAAAAATTAATACCCGGACCCGGACCCGGAATTTTTGGAAAGAAATACCCGGACCCGGAATTTTTGGAAAGAAATACCCGGACCCGGACCCGGAATTTTTGGAAAGAAATACCCGGACCCGGACCCGGAATTTTTGGAAATACCCGGACCCGGAATTTGTTGGAGGCAAATACGCGGACCCGGAATTTTGAAACAAAAATACCCGGAATACCCAGAAGTTGACGAGAGAATAAAAATTGTAAGGGGGTAAAATAGCCAGGGCCATAATGTCGAAACAATGGAGAAGATGCGCACCTACTAGAGGCGAGAATACTGAAATTCCTAGGCTCGCTTCTAAAATAGAAATATACTCGCTTGTTTACATATCTTTGCAAGGCGTTAACAACGTACGAACTGTCACAAGGTTTTTCAGTCTCGGTTTCTAAACCATGCGTTGTTACTCTCGTGCTATACGTCGTATATATAGTACTTAGGTACAAAACATTCGGAGTCGATTGCCAGCCCTAACCACCTTATTTTTGACCTTAGCTTTTTGCACAAAAGAACGCAATTATTGCTACACGCTAACGAACGCGATCAGGTATAAACGCAATATCAAGAAACGAATGCTGTTTCATTTCAACGCTTTACATGATCCAACGCCCTTGCTCAATGCGTATATATGGCAACAGCAACACTGTTGAACTTTGGTCCGGGTATTTTTACAATTCCCGGACCCGGACCCGGAATTTTCTTTGGAAGAATACCCGGACCCGGAATTTGTTGGAGGTAAATACCCGGACCCGAACCCGGATTTTTCTTCGAAAAATACCCGGAATACCCGGACCCGGACCCGGCTGCAACTCTACTTATGGGTATACCGATAGTTTGAAGGCAAAATTGCCGAACGTAAAGTATATATTAATAACAAGTGCTTTTAGAAGTCTAATAATATCGTTTTTTTGTTAAGTATGTCGATCTGGGTGTGTAATTTTAGTACATGTTCAAAACTCTTAAAAGGGGACACACTTGATGTTTTTGAAAATTACGTTTAGCAGCTGTTTATCAATAATCTCACATGTTTTGGGGTGGTTTATAGAGTGGTAAAGTCATAAATGTTAACATTAAAACAAAAAACATCCGAAGTATTATTCTTGCGATAAGTCGCTGGTGAAACCAATGCCTAGTGCTAGTGATTTTCCACCACCATGAATGTTCGTTGAAATAAGGACAACTAGATTTGTATTTTAGGATGGTATGTTCAGGGCTATCTTTTTGTTTTTGATCTGAATAATACATAAGCGTTAATTGTCGAGTCTAAATCTAATATGCCCCGTTGAAAACGTATATATAGCAAATCCTGGGAAGGATCAAAATTGATGACATCGATAATTTGACGTGGTTGAAATCTTGCAGTAACAATTCCAACTCGGCGTTTTGCAGCCTATGTAAGCATTTCAACATCGGCAATCAAGGCTACACTCAAGTTCGTTGACATGCGGGCACTGACAACCATATCAGGATCTTGAAACAAAAGAAGGCTTCCCGCAGCCAGTTGACGTTGACAATGGAACACTGGAAAGAATACTGTCGCAAAACCAGAAGAAATCGCACCTCTGGTGATAAGTCACGAGGCTAAAGTTTGTAAGGCGGAAATACTATGGTCATCCAAAACTGTATTAACAATAATTCGTTGCAGTGTACCGATTCATATAGCGATCTACTCAAAGTCATGTTCCCTGACTCGCGTTGTAGTCGACTTCATCGTTTATCGGATAAAATTAGCCTACAGCTTGCAATTTAGCATTGCTTCTCATAGCAGTTTCTTGTGGTCGGAAATAAAGTCATCTAAAGCCTGTATCTTTATCCCACGCGACAACTGCAATGCAAGTAAAAAACAAATGGATGATCACGTTTGCTGATGATCGGAAAAGCTGAGCAAATCCGCGTTGCGTATATGGACTCTTTTTTCCTCGGCAATGCGACGGGTGATATATATCGCAGACCTGGCTCAGTTTTTTTGGCATGCAATGGCGTTGATTTGAGTAATCACTTTGGGAATGGATGGACCTAATGTCAATAAGAAAAGCTTTGGTTTGATCAACCATGCACTATACAGCTAAGTAGCAAACATCATGTCTCTTGGATGTCGGCACTTGTAAATTACACACCTTTCACGCTTTCGCTCGTGGTGTAGGGAGATTGGACCTTGATATTGCTGATGTTGAAATATATTTTTTCTTTAAATTGTATTCTGTAGAACGGGAACAGTGCAAATTAGGCGAAGGCCACCGTCAGTGCCGAATGCGATGTGTCGAGTCGTAAGCTGTCACTTGCTCCTACTGCAAGTAAATTGTTTGAACAGTGTGATAACATGCGGCATTACTTTTTAACAGAAATGCCAAAAACAAGGACTTTGCCACCGTGGCTAGCACGGATCGGTAGGTGTTAAGCAATCAGAAATTTTTTTGCGAAATGCGGCGGCATTGAGTTATCTGTGTTCTTTATTAACTTTGTCGCCAAGTCCTCTGAAGTCTTGGAAATGTTTCAGGGAACCGAGGCTTTTACGCACTTCTTGTGGCAAAACTGAATGATATGGTTTTGCAATATGTTCGCTACTTAGGTAAAGCGGAATAAATTGCTGAACTGGGCACAAAGTTTTATTTGTCAGATATTGATCAAGTGAAAACTTATTCACGTATAGATTTCGGTGCCGACACATTACAGTTGGAAAAATTAACTGAGGATACGCGGAGACTTGTCCGTTTAAATTTGCGACAGTCCTCGCTGAATTTGGTTGGCAAGCTGAGATCTTTTTTGTCTTTGGACAACTCTATCCTGCGCGAATTATCGTTTTTGAACCAAAGGGCTATCGGAAAAGCGGACAAAAATGTTGTTACAAGATTTTACATGCTTTGCACGAGGCTTTGCCAGCGCTGCTGCTTTAGCAGATATAGACAAACTCAAGACAGGATGCCCGCGACCTGGAGAAACCGTGAGAAGAAGGTGTAAAAAAGAGATAAAACCGCGAGACCAGGTGTTCGACCTCATAATCCTTCGCAAAGCATAAGAAAATAAGATGGATTTTCTACGAGCTTCATGTGATAACTATTCTGTCTTTGAAATTTCAGTTCTAAGAAGCTAAGGAAATTGAACTCGATAAACCAAGGTTGTCTGAAGTAATTATTGTCAGCAGGGAAAACGTCTACATATACTAAGCGCCTCAATTATGGCTATATTTTTGGTACCAGTGGGTATTAATCTTAGGGGAGTTTTATTCTCGTTTGGTTGGTATTTCGCCGGAAATGAAGGACCTGTTTTATCTCACGGAAACGCTTCTGTCGAATCCGGATTTTCAGTTAATGGAGAATTGTTGATAGGAAACTTAAAATAAGAATCGTTGATATTGTTCAACGTGTGGTGTATGATTCGATAGCGACTGCAGGTGTGCATTGAATGTGGATATTAGCAAATCAATGCTACAATACGTACGGTCAGCTAGGTCTCGCTATCGAGACGCACTTGACGATAAATTGCGTCAGGATAGGGCTGCTGAATTTACGGCCAACGAAAGAAAGCGAGCAGCAAAAGAGTTGAAAGAAATACAGGCGAAAAAATGCAACTGGCCGCTAAATCGACTGCTGAAATGAAAGTGCTCGATGAAAAAATTCATGAATTGGAACGCCTCGACAAAGACTAATAGGTAGGCAATACATCAGTGTAGGCTTTTTAGTTTGTAGTGCCTTTGTAAAACTTAGTAGTAGGTGGCAGTATAACCAGAAATATAGCGAAATGATATACAAGCGTCATATTCTGGTTTCCAGTTATTATTGCATTGTTAAAACTAGTTCCCTCAGAATGTAAAACCGGGAGACAAATAATCACTAACAGGGTGAGCGCCGAATCATTTTGCGCCGGCACTCTGTCATGCACCAGTGGAGAAGATCGTTTCGGGTCATTTTGATGATGGCATTTGAGAAGCCTGTGGCATTGATTGTTACTCGAATAATGCTCTATCTGCTGTAGGCCCCGATGGAGAAAAGTTTTATGAGACACTGGAGGTTGTTTTTAAATTAGCCCTGACCATCCCGCATGAACAAGCTGAAGTAGAGGGGGGTTTTTTCGTTCAACAATGACGTGTTTACACAGAGCAGAGCGTTTTTGAGTGAAGAATAATTCTAGGCAGAACGGGTAATCAAATCATATGGTAGTTGCGTCTACGGCTTGTCTAATGTGCGTAAAATAGAAATTACACTCAAGTTGATGAAGAGTTGTCGCGAATTGACTGCGACGCACAAGCATTATCTGGAGGAATAACGAAAAACATGGCTGAGCGAAAAGCTGGCAGTTCAGAGGATCGCCTCACTACCAAGGAAGATAGACTGACAAGACTAAGAAACTCAAAAGCTTGTACGAAGACGAAGCTTGCGGAAGCGCTGCTGTGAGAAGCTTCGGCCGCCCTCAGTGCAGCTTGTGTGGAAAAAGATGCGAGTAGCTGACGTAACTGCAGCGAATACCCGTGTGTCGATGGCAAATGAGGAACTAAAGAGCCTGCGTCGAAAGATCGTTGACCAAAACGATCAGACTGCTGAGAGAAAAGTGATTAGCCGCCAGCTGTTGGTGTGTTTTTGTTTCAAGTAGTGCTACATATTTATGGGAAATGTCCTATGATTTTTCTGGCGGTGTTATCAGTTCTGTATAAGTAACCACTACAATACCAAAAATGCAACTGCACAGAGCTTCTCTAGCTCTACAAATCAAGCCTAAGAAGATCATTATCTTTTCATTGTTTATAGAGATGCGACTATTTTCGTATAATTCGAGTCTTATGGGTTCTATTAAATGATTTGGGTTCTGATGCTAGATCCAAAAGTAAAATTGCGCAAATGGTTTATTGAGCGAAGCGTTTTTGTTTTCGTCAGGTGGGAAAATCGGCACCGTTCATCCGTCCGTCGAACTCCAACATCCACTGGGCCGGTGTAAAATTTTTTTGTTTGAAAGGCCGAACATCCTTCATTGTTTTAGTTAGATAATTAGTAATTGCACAATTAACTGGACGTGTTAGTCTATTTTTAGCATTTTCAAACAAAATTATTTATTTTTAGATGAAAAATTAGTGTAAAACTATTACTTTGGTGCGTATACTACATCTAGCTGTGCTTATCTAGAATCTGGTGTTTATTGCTGTCCGAGGATATTAAAAGATGTCAACTAGTTAATTAGATAATTACGTACTAATTAATTATTAATTAGCAAACTTTTTGAACACTTCTTTTTCGAATAAGTGCTCAGAAATTAATAAATCCAAACGGGGGTTTTCTGTATCGCTGATCACAAAAAAGACTTTTCTAAAGCTATAAAACTTGGTCATCGTTAATTATATGATTAGCTATATAATTAATTAAACTTATGCAAATTTTAAAACCACCCAAAATGCTGATTTTTTTGCGCTCTGGAGTTTTCGATGTCGTTGATTATGCATATGTGACTTTTAAAGCTCTTTGATTTTATCATGTGTGCTAATTAGCAGGGAATAACCGGAACCAGCAACCGGAACCGTCCATTT
The DNA here is from genome assembly GCA_030248225.1 of Trileptium ribeirensis. Taxonomy (NCBI): domain Eukaryota; kingdom Metazoa; phylum Nematoda; class Enoplea; order Enoplida; family Thoracostomopsidae; genus Trileptium; species Trileptium ribeirensis. The sequence continues at coordinate 18,707 of JASANE010010715.1, forward strand.
AAACCGGATCCGGAACCGGAACCTGGTCTTCGAAATTTATATATAGTAAAACAGATAATGGAAGAAATGAAGGTATAGTGGATTTAAAATGCATTAAAAATAACTTTTACATTAAACTGAATGTATTGCGAAGGTATTATTGCCTTTCTGAAACTTTAAAGAGACTGAGGAAGCTAATAATGTTTATTTATCGATCAAATATGTCGGTTTTTGGACATTCAGAGCAAAAAATGTCTTCCACTATACACCGTTGCGTAGACTGCGTCAAGTCGATTGTGCTTACAAAGTTTAGAGCGTAGAATACACACTTTCGCTCCCTTTACTACGCATACGTTTGTTGCATGTTCTTTTGTAGGAAACTTAAAATTATTGGTTTATATGATTCTAAGAGAAAATAATAAATAGAAGGTAATTTTCTGATCAGTGGTCAGAGACACTGGTTAGGCTAGCCTTGGCCAAACAGTGCACGTCATTTAGATCATAATGATGATAACTTTCTAATCAGGATGCTATAAATGCGACACACTGTCATGCTGCTCGCACAGTTTCAATAAGTACAGTTCATTGCCAAGAAAGCAATTTCTAGCTGCGTTGCAGATAACGTTAGTTTACTTCAATTTAGACTGATTTACCAAGTTTACAAGCGCATTGGCGGGTGCTTGACGCAATTTATGTTAGCCAAACATACCCTAAGTACTTCAGCGTAAGCCATACTCTGTTGCCGAGTTGGACCGGTTTAATTCAAACGTATCCCACAGACTTCGGGATGTGTAAAATAGCTGCTACAAGCATCGACCTGGCTTTGATTTAACAAACTGCTGCAGGTTATTATGAAAAATTCCTGCTCAAATTATGTGCCCTACTTACGTTTCAGATGGCAAATTGGTTAGTTAATCTTTTCTTTTGCTTGGTTGTATTGGAGCTTGATCATTGTATAATTGAGCGGAGCGAGGTCGCCGAGCGAAGCGTTTTTATTTTCTGTCTGGGAGCAAAAAAGTCGATGTCCGTTCGTCCGTTAGTCTTTCATGGATCTCAAGAACCACTGAACCTAGTTCAAAAAACTTTTTTTATTTGAAAGCTTATCATGTGAGGATGTGCACCTGATATTTTAGAAGTTTGGCAACTTGCCAATCTTGTCATTAATTAAGCTAATTAGCTAATTAACACCCTAATTAAGCTCTTATATATTGGTCGTAGAGTCGATTTAACGGCATATACGTTGAGTTTTCCATGGGAAAATAAGGAAATAGATGCATTGTACATACAGGAATAGTATAGGCAAAATTATTTTCAGACTCCCTGTCCTATGATTTCATTGCTGTGCTTCGATTACCATTCATCACCATGCTGTATAAGCCACGTGACTTCCTTTGTCTTGCTTTTCGTTCGAACGGAATAAAACTATTCTTTCATTTACTCATTGTTGCCTAAGTAATAATATATTCCCCAAGGCATTGAGTACGTTCATATTACTAATGCCGTCGCTCCGCTCAAAAAATGTAATTCCACTACGACTGGTATATATTACATATGTTTGTATTACAGTATGAAGCAAAAAACGTGGAAAATTTCAAACAAAATTTTTAAACCGTAATTCCGGTTCCGGTATGGTTTTTGCCCTTTGCCGGAACCGCAACCGGAACACGATTTTCGCCGGAACCGGAATTCCGGTTACTCCCTGCTAATTAGTTAATTAGCTGATTATCTCGTATTACTAATTATATACGTAGTTAATTTTTGGGCAGCTAGCTTATGCTTGGTGGATTTGACATTTATTGTTAACGTAATACTTGTTATAAATTGATTAAATATTTAGTTGCAATACATGTATGCATAAGTAAAATATAAAATACTTTCCGTATTACTTAGCTCACTTTTTAAAACTTATCACGTTTACTAGTATATATAGTTGCATAGGACAATTGACAATTGGACCCAAGTATTTGCATCCATTGTCGAGATTACAGCCAAAAACTTGCTTTGTCGGGCCCTATTTTGACTTGATAGAAGCGCCTTCGGACAACATTTTAAAAGGTCGAAAGAATTGAAATCTGTTATGAACTAAAAAGCAAACGTAGAGAATTTAATCTTTTATTTGAGCTGTCACACGAGACGATTGGTGTTGGAATTTGAGTTATATATATATATGTGCGCAGCAAGACAAATCCACAAGCTGACAATCCAACATTTCACCAATTGGAAAGTAAAAACAAAAACAAAACATAATCAGTTGGTAATCAAGATGAAGTCAATGAAAGCCACGGGTCGTAATGTCAAGATAAGGAATGACAAAATTGTTGAAAAAATTAATAACAAATGGGTTATTGCGGGTATTGCTGATGGACCTCCTTGGCATTCACGAGGTGAGAACGCTTCTACCAATGATCCGACGGTTAGCCAATCTGCATAACTGTCACCTCATACACTCATTCCTTCTGTTCTATTCAATAATCATGACGTATTCACATTTACAAAGACTTGTAGGCGGTCAGCGTGAACGCCTTGTAAATACTGACAATGTCATTACTCGTACTCCTACAAGTGTGGTGTTTAGTTATTGTGTATTGTTAAATGCCCGTTCTATTGTTAACAAACGTGATTTATTTAATTAGGTACTGGATTGGCGGCGCAGGCTACAGTTCGGCTCCAGACGTAATTGCAGTAACCGAGACTTGGGGCGTGATTTTATCTCTAACCACGAACTTACGCTACCAGGCTACACTATATTTAGCGCTGATCGGACACGCGGACGTGGTGGAGGTGTTATCATCCTTATTAAGGAATGTTTAAAGCCGATTATTTTTCCATTACATACTTTCGGTTACTCTGAAATCATTGCGGCCTCCGTCACTTCAATGGGTAATGATACAGTATTCTGCTGTGCTTACAGAGCTCCTAACAATAGCCAAGAATTTAACACCAATCTATGCGCTGCAATATCAAATCTTGTTAATTTACGCAACAATACAATAATACTAGTCGGTGACTTTAACTACAAAGATATTAATTGGAAACGTTATACATGGCCAACTAACTGTGACCAGTTTGTGTCAGCTTGCATCGATGCTGGTTTAACCCAGCATGTTACCTTTCCAACACGTCTTCACAAAGTTCTTGATCTGGTTTTTACCAATCAGCCCAACGTACTTGGAGCAGGGAGTAACCGGAATTCCGGTTCCGGCGAAAATCGTGTTCCGGTTGCGGTTCCGGCAAATGGCAAAACCCATACCGGAACCGGAATTCCGGCTTAAAAATTTTGTTTGAAATTTTACACGTTTTTTGCTTTATCCTGTAATCAAAACATATGTAATATATATTATACAATGATCAAGCTCCAATACAACCAAGCAAAAGAAAAGATTAACTAACCAATTTGCCGTGTGAAACGTAAGTAGGGCACATAATTTGAGCAGGAATTTTTCATAATAACTTGCAGGAGTTTGTTAAATCAAAGCCAGGTCGATGCTTGTAGCAGCTATTTTACACATCCAGAAGTCTGTGGGATACGTTTGAATTAAACCGATCCAACTGGGTAATAGAGTATGGCTTACGCAGAAGTACTTAGGGTATGCTTGGCTAACATAAATTGTGTCAAGTGCTAACCAGTGTGCTTGTAAACTTGATAAATGAGTCTAAATTGCAGTAAACTAACGTTATCTGCAACGCAGCTAGAAACTGCTTTCTTGACAATGAACTGTATATATTTATTGAAACTGTGCGAGCAGCATCACAGTGTGTCTCATTTATAGCATTCTGATTAGAAAGTTATCATGATTATGATATAACTGACGGGCACTGTTTGTCCAACGCTAGCCTAAACAGTGTCTCTGACCACTGATCAGAAAGTTACCTTCTATCTATTATTTTCTCTTAGAATAATATAAACCAATAATTTTAAGTTTCCTACAGAAGAACATGCAACAAATGTATGTGTAGTAAAGGGAGGCGACTGGAGACAGAGCGAAAGTGTGTATTCTACGCTCCAAGCTTTGTAAGCACATTCGATTTAACGCAGTATACGCAATGATGTATATTGGAAGACATTTTTTGCTCTGAATGTCCAAAAACCGACATATTTGATCGATAAATAAACATTATTAGCTTCCTCAGTCTCTTTAAAGTTTCAGAAAGGCAATAATACCATCGCAATACATTAAGTTTAATTTAAAATTATTTTTAATGCATTTTAAATCCACTATACCTTCATTTCTTCCATCATCTGTTTTACTATATATAAATTTCGAAGACCAGGTTCCGGATCCGGTTTAAATGGACGGTTCCGGTTGCTGGTTCCGGTTCCGGTAAATTTCAGTTCCGGTTATTCCCTGACTTGGAGATATTCATTTATCCCCAGGTTTAGGAACTAGTGACCATTTAGCATTAAATTTTTCTATAATTAACAATTAATGTTAACAATAATAGAATCAAATGATTAGGTACTTTGCATCTGTGTTTGTCGATGAGTATATCTCGAACTTGGCTGTACTGACCTGCTTATCCGCAAACAAACTTAGTGATATTGTTTTTTCTGTGGACTTAGTTGCAAATAAACTATCAGTTATAAAGAAATTTGCCTCTCCTGGGATTGATGCCATTCACAACTATATGCTTTACGAATGTCGTCACGAAATCGCTTCCCACCTCACTAATCTCTTCAATAACAGTATGCAATCAGGATCTATTCCATCGGAATAGCAGTTTGCACTAGTATCTCCAATATTTAAGTCGGGCTGTCGATTTTCTGTAAACAATTATCGCCCAGTTAGTTTGACGGCAGGCACATAGAAAATAATGGAGTCCATTATAGCTGATAAAATAGTTCACCCTATTGTCATCAATAACTTACTAAATAAATCTCAGTTTGGTTCCATGCGCAGGCGCTCTACTGTTACGCAATTGATCGATTATATTCAATGGATCATTCAGCTTGTGAACAGCGGCGATTGTGTAGACGTAATTTACCTCAATTTAATGAAAGCTTTCAACCGTGTTCCACACAAGCGCATACTGCTTAAACTAGAAGCTTTTGGTATAAGTGGTAATGTCCTTGGTTGGGTGTCCCCTTTTATTTGTGGGCGTAAGCAATCCGTCGTTATTAAGGGCTATCACTCTAATTGGGCACCGGTGAAAAGTGGTGTCCCTCAAGGCACTGTCTTAGGTCCTGTGTTATTCTTGATATATTTTAACGACATTGATGATTGGGTCTCAGGAGCTATCCGTAAATTTGCAGACGACTCAAAATTATTTCGCCGCTTGTACGCTCATAACACACTGACCAATTTTGACATCATCGATCTTCAACGCGACATCGATTGTTTCTCTGCCTGGGCAAAAATGTGGTGTGTCTTTTAGTGTGCATAAGTTCGCATGTCTTCATTTCGGCCATAATAACCCGTGTCACGAATAGCTACTTGATGGTGACGCAATCCCAAATAAAACTTCAGAAAAAGATTTGGGCGTAATTGTTTCGACGGACCTTAAACCATCAGAACATTGCTCTGACATTGTGAAACGTGTTCTATATGTGTTGTGGTGCATGTCACTGAAGAAGAACATTTTCTTAATGCTGTATCGCTCTCTTGTGAGATCCCGTCTTGAGTATGCCTCGAGTTCATGGTGCCGGGAACATTGACTTCCCCGTTACAACATGGTTTGAATTTGTGTCTGGTAACAGAATGCGTGGTCGCGCCTATAAATTACGTCCCCGGCTCAATCCACGTCTACACTGTGCCTGCTTCTCATATTCATATCGAGTTGTCAATGGGTGGAACAATTTACCAGCCGCGGTGATGTCAGCTCCGTCAGTTGCAGTTTTCAAGTCACGCCTTTACAGGTTGGGATGTCTGCCCGAGTTGTAGCCTGCGTCGTCGTCCATTGCTGCAGGTTCCAGACCGCTATGAAACGCGTTCATTTTCCATATATTCAATACGACGTACAAACCGTATTCAGATAACACGGTGTCCAGATGGTTGCCCAATGCCCAAATACGGTCAACTGGTTTCCATCTGGTTCAAAGGTGAATTCTTCGTTAACACTCAGAATTCAATAATAAAATTGATTTTGATATCTTTACTTCGGTAAGTATATAACGTACTTAAAAATCCTTTCACAAGTTCAAGTCATAAAACACGATTTACAGCTGCCTGGCCGCAACTCACATCTCTAGCAATGCGGTTGTCCGAAATCTGTATTTACTGGCCTTATATAGTGTTTCAGCCATCCTGAGTCAACATTATCTCATTTCCTCTAGCCTGTAATGCATGAGTAAAGTTAAGCTGCGCCGCCTACCATTCTCTTTTAACATCATGTACAAAATGTTGTTACAGAACGAACTAATAGTTACAATAGTCTAACGCTATTTCCAAAGTTTTCCATTCTGCGAACGTTTAGTATATAATTATAGAAACGTTTACGTTACGTTAGTTAACACAATGAACCTTTTTACACATACACCATAGCAGCGTTCCGAAACGTTAAATTAGGCTACTTCCATTTTGAAATTTTTCGTTATGCTAACAAAATTCTTGATAACGTATTCTTAACGGTCTGATTTGTTCGCGAACAGCGCTATGAAGTATACAATTCTATAAATTTTCTGCGAGAAAAGACTGAGTTTCTTATGCAAAAATCGTTCGAGAACATAAAGTACTGTTGGGATCAAGCCGTTCGCGAACACACATATATGTCCTGACACTACGTTAATACTAAAATAGGTATTAAATATGAATTTATTGTTAGCGAACGTGTGTACATAACCGAAATATGCTAAATAATAATGTTAAAAACCTTAAATCAAATTTTAACTGAAAATCCGAAAACTGTTATATCGTTAAATCCGTATCTTTTGTTTGCGAACATGACATCGTTCGACCATTGACCTGCAAGAGTATTTTGGTGGAAATTGCAAGTCAACGCTTTAATATTACCATTTCCTAGCTAATGGTGTTCGCAAACGTCGCAAATTTTTTGCTCAAAAAATGGGTTCGTTTGCCTTTATGCATAAAAACCTGTTCGCGCATACTGATGTGGTGATATTATACGGGGTAGCGAACACTGATCCTACACTTCAATTAAATTAATCACGAGTAAAAGTCGAAAATATCGAGACTAATGGAAGAAAAAGTTTACACATGAAATCCGAGACGTTCGCGAACATCGTATTCGAACGTTCATTGATTTAATACTTGTTTTTTTAGCATATATATTAAACTGAAGACGTTCGCCAACATCACACTTGAACGGGCATTCCTAATAAACCAGTATCATAGTTCAGTCACAGCAGCCATTTCGTAAGTTATCAATTGAGTTATTGTACAAAAGGCGTTTGCGAACGTTTTGAATATAATTATATCAGTAGATTAGGTACTAAAGTTCTCGAACAAGATTATAAAACGAATAAATGTCGTGTTTACGTTCGATAACAAAATCGAAAATTCACGACATTAAAATTTAGTATATATATAAGTATGTAAGTTGTTCGCCAATACATCAGAATCTTATTTCGATTTAGCTGCTCCTTTGTCAGTGTTTTTCAAACACAGTATTGAAACTGGAACACTAATTCACTCCCACCATTCGTAGTATATGCCACAAATGTTGCTACGTTCAAGCGTCGGTTGCACACCACTGGTTCAATTGTGCTATTTAATATGACATATATATACTTTGTTTCTACTTTTTCTATTTTCAATCGCATTGCTCAACAACACTAACCTCATTCTAATGAGGTTCCGGGTCCATTGTCAGTGATTGGAGAAAGTCAACAATGTTCTCCTCTTGATCTTTGAAAATGACACCTGACATGGACACGTTCATGTACACTGCCATCAGTGCGGAAATCGGCAATCGTTGGCCTTATATTTAAGTCAAAGTGTCGATCCGATCGTTCCAATTATAGGCCGATAAGCTTGGCCTCTATGCAAAGTTATGGAGCGCGTTGTGTCCTCAACTTTAGTTAATCATGCTCGAAGAAATAAAATTTGGAACGAATCCCAATTCGGTTTTGTCCGCGAGCGCTCCTGCGAGGTCCAATTAAATTGATTATCTAGATTCAAGTTGACATAGTAAATAGCGGAGATTATGCAGATGTAATGTACTTGGACCTCAAGAAAGTCTTTGATCGGGTCCTTCATCAACGATAGTTGATAAAGCTGCGAGGATACGGAGTAAGGGGAAAAGTGATAGACTGGATAGCTGCTTTTTTATCTCAACGTAGTCAAATTGTCAGCGTAAACGGGTCACACTTTTCGTCCTGTGGGGTTACGTCTGGTGGACCACAAGGATCAGTATTAGGTCCTGGCCTGTCCACAGCCCTCCGAAAAGTGGGGGGAACTTCGGGGGGCCCCATGTTCATTCTCGGGGGAAATTTCAAAGTAAATTTTTCTTAAAAATACACAATATTTCTATATTTTCATACATTTCTACTACTGTGAACGTACTTTCAAGCTAAAAAACAATATTTTAGCATTATAAATAGTGGTAATTAATGTTTAAAAAACAATTTGCAAACAAAGAACATAAATTTTCTGACATAAAAATTTTTTGGAATTAGTTGAACATGGGGTTTCGACCGAGTGGGGGGACGGACATTGGGGGAAATCTCACGAACATGGGGGGATTTGGAAAGTGGGGGTCCCCCCCACCCCCACTGTGGACAGGCCAGAGGTCCTATATTTTTTTTCTTTATTACAGTAATGATCTTGATGAACATTTATCCTGCAAAATTCTGAAATTTGCGGACGACACCAAACTAATTCGACGTATTCATAAACAGTTTAGTCACGTAGATGCTGATGACATGCGTAACGATCTTTCGGCTCTCCAAGATTATGCAGCTACCTGGCTGTTTGAAATCAACGTTAAAAAATTCGCATGTCTCCACTTCGGTCTGTTAAATCCTCGATTTGAATACACCATTAATGGTCAGCAAATTCCGGTCCAAAAAATGCAAGGACCTAGGTGTGACTGTATCATCTAATCTCAAGTTCTCTCAGCACTGTAGAAATATTGTCCAATCAGCTAATTCTAAGCTTGGTATCCTGCGACGAACTCTTCGTTTTTGGAACCCTGAAGTGTTTCTGTTACTTTATTTCTCCTTAGTACGTCCTTTGCTTGAATATGCAAGTCCCTCGTGGAATCCTTGCTATGCTAGAAATATTGACTATATTGAAAACGTTCAGAAGCGAGCAACAAAATATCTGTATAGTATGCGTCATTTACCGTACGACGAACACTTACGACGGCTAGGTATTCAGTTACTCAAAACCAGGCGGTTAAGATCTGATCTTATTTTGCTTCATCAAATGATCCACGGTTTAGTTGATTACGATTGGTCAAATGGACTCTGACGCTGACACTGGATTCAGACCTCACGCAAATTAATCATGTTCCACATCATAACTACTGCAGTCACCAGTTTGCTGCCCGTGTAGTCAAGTTCTGGAACGATCTACCTGAAGTTGTTGTTGCTGCGGAAACAACTGCTGCCTTCAAGAAACTTCTCCACGACTCAGGCGCCTTATCTCAACTTTGACACCCTGGTCTGCTGCTCCTCTTGTTTTTCCAGGCATTGCTACACATTAACTACCGCTATCAACGAAGCGGTATCTTCTGGCCCAGTGATTCAATGCCACCACAAAACGTCAAAGAAAAATGGATGGGCCGGATCGGTTAGCATAAGCAATCAGCAAGCAGTCTATTTCTTGTTCATTTACATTTTGCATGCATTACCTAAAAGCCCCATTTTTTGTTTTCATACAATTTTATGGATTTCGTGTACACTGAACAAGCGATTGCCAATCGCTAAATTCAAAAGAGGATGGGAGGCGACGCAGCTAAAGTTTCCCCATGCATAATACTCCTGAATATGGAACATAGATACGCCGACTTGAAGTGTTATAAGCTAAGTCCGTATTGGTTGGAAAATTTCTCATCACTAACAGTTGAATATGAAATTAGCGTAGCGATTAAATTAAACGCGAGGAAGATATCACTGAATCGCTTGAAATATATCGTTGTTAAGTAAGTGCCGAGCTTACTTTTCCATGAAGACGCGGGAGCGCCAAAGCATTCTTCATGTTACAATCTCGTTGGATCCAACATCTTGTACAATCCTGCATTGCCGTATTATTTTTTTTAGTTTTAGCCAGCCAAACTATCTGGAAAGTATATAAGACCTGTTTAATACAATATGCATTTTGGTTGTTGAAAGCTCTGTTAAATTAAAATATTGGTGTTTCTGCTTGTTTATCGGATAATATTGTCAACGTCACGCTTTGTTTCGTGTATATATTATGTTATGCAAATCTTTTTTAGCAACTAGCTTATTAAATTTACTTACATATACAAAGAGCTCTAACGTTGTTTATTGCAACTCACAGCTGTATATCATTTGTCGGTACACAATAGTAGCTTTTGAAATGGCCGACGCAGCTGCATCTGAAACGGTATGTTGTTTTGCGAGCAGGTGCTTCAAAAAGTTGTTCGGAGCATTTAAAGTGAAATTCGTTCTTTGCGGTAGTTGGATTTTGTGTCAAAAATCATCCGTCGCATGATGAGAATGCACTTGGTAATTATTGTGTTTGTTTCCAACATCATCATGCCCATATGTACAAGTCCAGTTTTCCACGTCTCGAGTGAGACTAGCAAGAGGTATTGATGAAGTCGGTTGCTGCAGTATTGGTCACATATATATGCCATACCTAGCAGTTGATAGATGATTTGTCTACTAAATATGTCACGTAAGAAACTTAATCAGCTGTCCATTTATGACTGAGTAACAGGAACTGTAGTTACCTGTAACCGAAATTGTAAATTCGAAAAGGAACGACTATAGTAGACTTATGAATCAGTCTATATCGTAAAATAAATGGAAAAATAATGCCCAGTTGCTTTGAAAATGCTGAAAATGTCCCTTAATGTGTCTAGCTTTATCCAACGGCTGTGGGGCGTTTTTAACCACAGCTTCCACTTTGCACCATCTGATACTGATAAAGCTACATCTCTGAAAGGATTCTTAGGCTACTTAGAGTGTGGAATGCCTTGACACTTCAGCTCTGTATGAATGTTGGCAGAGTGTTGACAAGTAATGAAAGCCGCCCATGCTGTCGTTTCTGCCAGTTCCGTACTACTGCCAGAAAGTGTACGGCTCCTGGCCTGTCCGCAGCCCTCCGAAAAGGGTGGCTTGTTAATTGTCGGGGGAAATTTCAAAGTATGGGGGAAAATTTTGCTTAAAAATACTAAATATTTTGATATTTTTAATGTAGTTTTGCTGTCATGCAAGTATTTTATGGCTTTCAAACGTCGTTTTAGCATCAGAAACATTGGTAATGTTTAAAAAACTTTGCATGCAAACAATATGTTTAGGGACATAAAAAATTTTTGGATTTAGTTGAACATATAGGTTTCGTATGAGTGGGGGTTGGGAAGATGCAAGAAAATCTCACGACCATTTGTGGATTCGGAAAGTGGTGGGGGTTGGTCCTCCCATATCCCCCATGGTTGACAGGCCAGCAAGTCTCGTGTCAGAAACACTACCGAAACGCTTTCGCTGCAGAGAAAATTTTGCGAAATTTTTGGCTTTAGGAAAGAATTTTAGTACAAATTTTGATGAAGTTTTATGTACTTTGGACTAATTGGAAACAAAATGAAATGGTCAAGTGGCGTTGAATCGGGGGGAGCCCAAATTTTGACGGGCCATTAACCGAGGGTATAGGTAACCTGTCAAAAAAGATCAGTACAAAAGTGACAATAAAATGACCACCCTCGCCCAGAGCAAATAAAAGCGTACATCGAGAGATATGTTATATATTTTGAAAATATAGGTCATTTCAAGTTTGCATAGCAGCCCGCAACCCTTATGCTGCAGCAGTTTACTTAGTTATAACGTGTCAAATTTAATAGGAAATTTTCCGGATGTTATAGTGTTAATTGTCTTGGCCGAGCTTCTCTGAGCCAATCGCGCAAGCGAAATATATAGATATGGTACCGCCTTAAAATCGGTCGATTTACACACCCAAACTGTACTAGTACACATGTTAAGTACAAGTTATGACTAATCGATGTGGTATTTTTTGACTGGATTTTGTTGTCTGCCGACTATACACTGTCCACAAACACCATGTGCAAGTGACCATTTTTGACAGTGCAAGTTTACAAATTATGACTAACCGATGTGGTCTTTTTGACTGGATTTTGTCGTCTGCCGACCATACACTGTCAAAAAAGACCATGTGCAAGTAACCATTTGACAGTGCAAGTCAAATAAAAAACCACCTGGTCTTTTTTTATTTGCTGTCAAAAAATACCACTTCCAAAAACGTACAACTGATATAGTAGATACGCTCAGTATCATGCTATAAATGATGTGCTTATCACAACTTTAGTTCTAGCTGTTAAGCAGTAAATATACAACTAAGCCGGGCTCTGGTACGGCCACTTTGCTTCCGTCCGATGTTGAAAAGAAATTTGCAGATGTGATTCGAGGTAATACTACTCCAAAGAGAATCTACAATATCGACGCCAGTTTATAAGTAGCAATAGCGGTACCTGTAGCACTTTTAATTAGCGGCAAGTTATAACATAGTGCGGTCCAGCACCAGATCCAGTGGCTATTTGGAAAAAGTATTCACGGCCTGTGTTTTGTATAGAAAGTACGTATTCGCATTTAGCTGTCCTTAACATAGCTTAAGGAACCTTTATAGCTTCAAAATTCAGCACACAATTGCAACTGCGACACAAATTGATAGTGGTCTTATTTTTGACAGGAGTGGTCTTTTTTTACAATTTTGGTGTCAAAAAAAGACAAGATTTCTTGGTAAATAATTTCCGTATGGTGTGCTAGAAACAAACATATTTTTGCATATAGCGACAATTTAGGCTCCCGTACACTACCCCCTTATCAGCCTCAATCAGCTTAGCTTAGACATTGAGATTTCCGGGCTTCTTGTAAAATAGTCTTTTTTGACAGGTTATCTATATATACCTGTTTTGAACCAGGGCTTTACCAAAAAATTCCAGTTTCCCACCCCCAATTTGGGGAGCCCAGTGTATTGTGGCTGAGCTTAGTTATAAGCGAAAAGAATTGTTGAAATTTCTTTACGCATGATTTTTGAGGTTCTTTACAGATTTGTGTTTCGTTTTGATTTTCTGTCGTCTTTGTGATTATATATTGTTTTAAATCAAATTTTAATATTTACTGCGACGTGTAATACAGATCAGTGGATTAAATAAGGAAAAACTTAGATGTTCATGGTTATAAATGCGCTCATGACATATCCGCCAACATCGATATATCGTCCTATATGTAGCATCCACTACACCCAGTTTCTTTCAAATGAGGAAGTTTTTGTTTTTATTTATTTTTAGCAATTTATTTCAGATTTCAAAATCAGCATTGGACAATTCTATTGTTTTCTGTTGAAGTTCTCTGGATTATTTGGATCAGTGAAACAGTCGTGTCTTAGGGACTGCCCAGCAATAGGCGTGGCCGCTGGTCCAGTATATGAGCTTTTGTTTCTATTTAGTTTTAGAAGATTTCTTTAAGATTTCCGTCTCAGGACTGGACAATTTCTGTCAAAATTCTTAAGCCAAACGGTGAAGGAGTCGTGTCTTAGGGATGGTTGGCAATACGTAGACCCGAATATAGTTATATATTCTTTTACTCTGCTGCTGTGGAAACCTGACAGCACTATAGAATGAATCTGAACATTGGCGGTTCCGCCCGGACCGGCCTATATAAAATGCTTCATTAATTGGAGCTCATATTTTTGGATTTATGTAAATATATAGCTGGTGCTAATCAAATTTAGGGTACGGAAGCGATTCCAGCGAGCAATATGGACACTAGTGAAACTGTGACTACAGGGGGAGGCACAACAGCTACCGGTGACACGTTGGAAAAGTCGGTATGTTTTAAAAACCAAGGATCTAATCAGATGGATTTAGGCGTCAATATTTTTATTAATCGTCTTACAAATGTTTACGCCCATTGGGTAATTGGTATCTGAAAGTTTTATTTATTTTGTTTAACATATAAGAATTTACACAGAAATTATGACAGAATTGTGTGATTTGGACCAGACGTCGGATTCTAGTACAGCGATGATTGAAACGGAGCGAACGGAGTTTTCACTTGTAGCTTTGCTAGCTTAAAAAATAGTAAAAATTTCTATTTTGCCGTCTGTAGACATCATAACTCATTATCGGATGGATAGATCTTCGCTTTGATCGATCGATTGATTCGATAGATTTTTTATTTGATAACAAATTTAGTCTGTCTTGTCATTAGACGCTAAATCCGTGGACCGCGTCTTACGGGTCAAAATGAGACTCATTTTTTTCAAATTTGGCTCATCTGGTTATGTTCACGACCTATATCTCGAGATAGTAGCTTCCCACGGAAAACCGGAATTTCACTGAGAGCCACAACTTTCCTGTCAGGTATTTTTTTCAGAGCTGACGTTTTAGAGCTATTGCCCTTAAAAGTGCAGAGTTGGAACATTCGCTCCGTTTCTCCTCGCTTTGCGAGTTTATAAATCGATGAAGTGGAAATATAGTTCAAATCATGGATGTTAATTTGGAAAACTGTGTTGCAATGTTAATAATATTGTGATATGAGATACTGTGATATATAAACCTTTATGCTGCGTACGAACGGTCAGACGTCAGAGTGCTCCAGTTTATAGCCCTTATACGATGGTCTCTCATTTAAGCTATCAGTTGCTTTAGGCAGATGTTTCGCAACCGGAAGCCGATGGTGCCGCCGTCACGACAGCCGCCGAAAGTGAACCAGCGGAAGCAGTAAGCTAGCATTTTAGTACATCCAACGGACGGTTGTTTGTGTTGTTTTTAGCGTGTCTTGCAGAAGCGGATTGCATAGTTACCTTTTCCAGTTGAAATATTCTAAATGTAGCGATTGTAGCTTTGTTTTTCGAACATCGATCAGTTGTAAATCATCCACTTTAAATCTGACGGAGGATAAAAAATTTGCATAAATATTGTGGGTGCTACATAGCACTCACAAATTTAAAATTTTGGTGTGTTGCTACATTTGATTCACTCAATAATTTTCTGGGTGCTGGTCGTAATATATATATAGCAACTTGAAGATATGTTCTAATAAATTGCACACACCCCGTAATTTGCAGGTGCGACGAAGACCGAGAAATATATATTTAGTGGAACAAATTTTATCCACCTCCTTCAATTTTAAAGTGGACCCTCTATTTTGGACCGAAATAAAAACAACTGTCGCATTAAATTTCAAATATTTTTGTCTGAAATGAAAAAAACATTATATATATATATATGTTTCTCATTTTTTATTTATCTAAAATTACATAAAACTTAAAATGCTGAGATTTTTTTGACTGTGTTTTGGCTGCCATTGATAAGTACGAAAAAATTAAAAGAAGCCATTTGGTTCGTGCTTAGACTTTGTTGATACACGAGACTTTCTAAAGCTTAGTGATTCAGCTAATATAACTTTATTCATGTATGCCCATCCCAGGGAGTAACCGGAATTCCGGTTCCGGCGAAAATCGTGTTCCGGTTGCGGTTCCGGCAAAGGGCAAAAACCATACCGGAACCGGAATTCCCTTTTAAAAATTTTGTTTGGAATTTTCCACGTTTTTTGCTTCACCATGTAATCCAAACATATGTAATATATATTATACAATCATCAAGCTCCAATACAACCAAGCAAAAAAAAGATTATCTAACCAATTTGCCGTGTGAAACGTAAGTAGGGCACATAATTTGAGCAGGAATTTTTCATAATAACCTGCAGAAGTTTGTTAAATCAAAGCCAGATCGATGCTTGTAGCAGCTATTTTACACATCCAGAAGTTTATGGGATACGTTTGAATTAAACCGGTCCAACTCTGTAACAGAGTATGGCTGACGCAGAAGTACTTAGGTCGGTAAACATGAATTGCATCAAGCACCCGCCAGTGCGCTTGTAAACTTGGTAAATCATTCTAATTTGAAGTAAACTAACATTATCTGCAACGCAGCTAGAAATTGCTTTCTTGCCAATGAACTGTATTTTTGAAACTGTGCGAGCACCATCGCAATGTGTCTCATTTATAGCATTCTGATTAGAAAGTTATCATCATTATGATCTAACTGACGGGCACTGTTTATCCAACGCCAGCCTAAACAGTGCCTCTGGCCACTGATCAGGAAATTACCTTCTATTATTTTCTCTTATAATCATATAAACCAATAATTTCCTACAGAACAACATGTAACAAACGTATATGTAGTAAAGGGAGGCGACTGGAGACTGAGCGAAAGTGTGTATTCTACGCTTCAAGCTTTGTAAGCACATTTGATTTGACGCAGTATACGCAATTGTGTATAGTGGAAGACATTTTTTGCTCTGAATGTCCAAAAACCGACATATTTGATCGATAAATAAACATTATTAGCTTCCTCAGTCTCTTTAAAGTTTCAGAAAGGGAATAATACCATCGCAATACATTAAGTTTAATGTAAAAGTTATTTTCAGTGCATTTTAAATCTACTGTACCTTCATTTCTTCCATCATCTGTTTTACTATATATAAAATTCGAAGACCAGGTTCCGGTTCCGGATACGGTTTAAATGGAGGGTTCCGGTTCCGGTTATTCCCTGGCCCATCCGTAAGAGAAGCTGCTACAGGCGGTGCATGGTAAATGGCAGGAAGTAACAAGAACCGAAATTTATCTTTACGGGAAACAGCAACCGCAAGCTGGTCTTTATAAGTCCATATGTAGTAAAACAAATGAAA
Organism: Trileptium ribeirensis; assembly: GCA_030248225.1. NCBI lineage: Eukaryota > Metazoa > Nematoda > Enoplea > Enoplida > Thoracostomopsidae > Trileptium > Trileptium ribeirensis. The sequence continues at coordinate 35,478 of JASANE010010715.1, forward strand.
GATGTAAAGCTACACTGGGTTAAAAATACCCCCCCTGCACTTTTAACTTAATGTATTAATTGTCATGATACTTCTGGTGGTTTGACAAGGCTTAGGAAGCTAACAGTGCTTTGTTTATATATATTGGGATGGTGTGAGTCGGGTATTGCGGTACTCCACCGCGATTCAGGCGTCTCCCACTATGAGTCTCTGTGTACTCTGCGTCACACAGAATGTATACGCCACGAATAGCGCGTAGACTAGTCAGTTTAAACTCTTGCCATTTCCTAGAGTTACTAGGCATATATACTACTGTAGTGTTATTCGGTAGGAGACCTGAAATTTTATTTGTCCAGTTCTGACAGAAAATTCTTACGGTTCTGCTTTCCGAACAGGTTGCTGTAAATGGAACAAACTGGCATAATATTACGCACATTTAACAATGAAGGGAGTGTTCCTTTCAATGAACGCAGTTTCTGGCTGCGTTTAGGGAATGTACTTAAAATTAATGCTGTACTGTTACATAAACGAGGTCCTGCATTTGTGAGACAAGCTTGCAGTAATGTAAAATACTCAGAATTACTTATGTTATGCGTATTAGGCTGAACAGGGTTCAATTTACACAGCACTAGACTGGGTAAAACGACTGCCACAAACATCCATGTGTCGTTTTGTTAACATAAGCTTAAGCTAAACAATTCCTACTCTGTTAAAATGCAAATGCTGAAAACATATATCCTGCACTCGTTCTACAGTGCAATTAGTTGACATAAAAATTTGGTTTTGTATGATTTTGACGGAAAATTGATTACTGTCTATACAAAAATGTATGTTTGGAGTACAACGGTAGCAGTGATGCGTAGAATTTTAAACAATATTTTAGACAGGAATTCCAGCTATATACTGTGATTGTCTAAAATGTAGAAATAAAATTAATCACTACATAGTATGTGAGGGTTAAAGTAGTAGACGTCGAAAACAGTAGAACTTTTGCAACTGCTTCCAGCTTGTTGTCGAATAGTCTTCGAGATTGTACTGATGATGTTTTTGAGTGAGAACGGGAATCCAATGTACTTAAATAATGTTCGCGGCTGTTTGCTATCTCTGCACACTGTTCACGCTATCTTGGCCATTTCGTGCCTTCTATTACTGGTTGTAATAGGCGATCACTGATCGATCCCGTGTGTTGAGCACACCGCCGATTTGGTCGTTTCAAGCATTTGGATGCCAAAATGTACAGGTAAACCCGTGGTATTCTAGTTGTCTTCATGCGCAACACATGGCCCAGCCATTCTTAACAAACTCGGCTTAATTAGTTGTTGCGAAGTTTAATTAGTTGGATTTCGCTAAAGCGCCCACTTACTTCCTCGTTGGTTATTCTATCAGCACAACGGATTGCTAGGCATCTCCAGCAGCTATTCTCGAACACTTCCAGTTATTTCATGCTCTTTTATAACAGGTGCTATGTTTCGGAAAAGTGGGGTAAAATAGTGCGGATACAAGCTTGGCAAATAAAATAAAGATTTAGTAGTAATGGAAATGCCGTGGTAGTTCAACACATTCAATCATGAATCATTGAAACCAAGCTGTGCTCGTGTAGCGTAGTGACTCATATCCAATCCTGACGCACCTCGTCTGGTTACGCCGGAGTGAAAACGTAACAAGCTTTCAACAACTTCTATTTAACTTCAACTTCTTCATTGAAACCTTCATGTCGGGCTTTGTTGCACAGCAGAAGAATATAACCTTGTTCTTATTGACATTTATTTAAACTCCTACTCGTGCATCTACTTTTTGTAAGTGATATAAAGACCCTTGAATATCGATTTCCATGTAGCCAAGGATTGCAATGTCTGAGAATGCATGAAGTCATGTAAAGGGTAACATTACGATGGCGCATTTTATTGCCGAATATTTTATATATCACCCAAGAAAATGAACAGGATTGGAGAAAAGTCGATCCATGTCGAATTCATTTTTCAGTGTGGAATATTGATTATTTTCTAAAATCCATTGTGTCTTTAATAATGCGCTTCTATTTGCTTATGATTTATTTTTGGTAATAGTGTCATTTTAGAATTCAGAAACTGTTGCCGATGCTCCAGCGGATGTAAGCAACGTGCCGACGGAATCAACGGACAGTAGCAGCGCTGCAGTGCACACAAAGCCTCAAGTTAGTGTAATCTATTCAAGTTTTCGGGAAATAAAATAGTTCGAATCGCTGCTACCCGGCTCGTTGCTGTGGTGTACATAGTTTGGTTAAAGTATGTACTTAGGAAGAATTTGTCTTTGGTTGTGAATCAGTTTGATACGATTAGGTATAATATAATATTTCACTAGTAAACATTTTGTTGTTGTGGTTGCCACATTCGGATGTGTATATTGTTTGAGTTGGTAATGAGCTAGCGTTTACTAGCTCATGGTAATAAATTCTGGGTATTCTGGGTTCTCGGCAAAAAGTGTCTTCTAAGCACCGTGTGGGTTTCTGTGATCCCTTCGTTGAGGGCTTATGATTGTGGAATAGTATGATTGGTTCTGTGATAACGAAGGTAGCTACTTTGTCAAACTTTTTGTTTGATAGCTGTGGTAAATGAGCTTTAACTATTCGCACCTAAACTCCCAGGAGCCACGGTACGATTTATGTAGGCATGTATATTTATTTTAATCATTTCCATGGCAGTAGCTAACGTTAATATTTAGTAGCATGGATCAAATTAAATGTTTCATTTTCGGATACGCCACTTCTAAAAATTAGGAAAAATGTGCAGCGTCTACCGATATTGCTTTCCGCAGCATTAGTATAAAAAAACTGTTCTTTGATAGTATATAGTATTACAGGATTTGGGCTGAGTCCATGGTTGCTAGGTGACTTCATGTGTAATAGCATCTTTCATGCAACTGTAGTATATAATATATTTAATGAATTATGTTGGCTTCTGTATTGCAGGTCGCTGCTGCCGGAGATGCTCCTGCTGAAGTGAGTAGCATGGACACGGGCGATAATACAACAACAGCAGCAGTAGCAGCTGACGACACATCAGCTGGCGATAGTGGTCAGAAAGCAGTAAGCGTACCCGAGGTAAGAGCTGAGTTGGGTTTTGTTTGTCTATCTTCCGAACTGCTAGGACTATATGGTTGACAACATTACTTATTTGGCTACCATGGTCCCGACTTCTCAAAACTCACACGTTTGTTAAATTTTGGGTCATGCTCCTCCCCCAACCACCCGAAACCAATTATTTTCAACGAATATCTATCGATCTGTCTATACACTGAAGGAATGTTCAGCTGTCACAAAATTATAATGTATTAAGTTTTGGGACTGGCAGCTTTGTTATTTGGTAAAGACTTTTGAATCCTTGGATGGATTTGGATTACGATTTTTATTGAGTCTCATAAGAATATTTTTTCACGCGTGATGGAAAAATTAAAAAAATTTGATTATGTCTTGATTAGATCAACAAGAGCGATACAAAAAATTGAGCAGGTACGATATACCGTTAAAAACGGCGTTGTTGATGCGTATAGATGTAACGTAAGTTGTTGAAACGAAGTGAGTGAGTTTCGACTAAGGGCTCTAAAGGCAAAATCGTGAAAACTTATTTTTTTTGTTTCTGTTACATATAACTCATCTCTGGGTGGATGTATTCCGATAATTTTTTATTCTGTAGCAAAACTGAAGAGGATGTGCCCTTCAATTAAACACGAAAAGTTCCGACCCCATCTTCGGGGTCAAAATGATAAAAACAGGTTTTTAAGGATTCTTTTCCAAAACTGTGGCCATACGGATACCAGTTTTCGCAGCCCATATCTCGCGACACAGGGTTCGCTCAAAAACCCCATACTGAATCAACTCATCGAGATGTACAACTTTGCTGTCCACGAGTTTTTTGTGGGACCACTCTCACGACCGATCTGATGCCGGATATGTTTGGTAGACCCAATGCCACAAATAATGATCTTTCAAATTTTATCATGTTATTGCGTATTTTTGTCTTACAATGAACATCTTAGGTAATCAAACATGTTGAATACGATGATTTTGCTATTTAGAGTTCAGCGTGACTATATTATACCTTTTCATGGTCTCACGTGTTTTGCGATCGCCGAACCGGATTTCCAAAATCTGAGTTTTCATTTGTTGTTATGTATTGCGTGCAGGGCACCAAGAATGGTCTATATAAGTTTTCGATATGCTGAATTCGATAGTTTGGTTATTTGGAGTAAACAAGAAAATTGCACGCCTTTACATATGTTTTCAATGGGTTTACGGCCAGTGAACCCGATCGCACAATATATTTAGTCTGTCTTCTGTATCTTAGTTATGTATTGCATGCAGAGCATCAATGTTCTGCGAATACGTTTTCCGTACGCTGGATACGACTTCGAAAAAACTGAACTGTATCTGTTTTGCTTTTTCCACGTTTTAGGTAAAAGTAGAATTGTACTGTTGTAATATGTAATAATAATTTATATGGTGTGTAATGATGTGATTTCTAAAGTTTTGGGTTTTTGTAGGCCTGTACGATGTGGAACAACCCATTTCCAAATCCCAAAGTTAGTGTGATTTCGCCATGTCCGTCTCCACATTGGGCCGAAACTACCGTGTCAACTTATTCCAAAAACTTTTTGATGTACCTAAACTCATGTTTTCAGTATTCAAAATGTTTTTAGACGTTAACTATTAGTAAAGCTAAAACGTCGTATCATAGTTTGACAACAGTTATACCACTGTATAAATACATGAAAATATGGAAATATTTTTATCCTCTTCTCCAATTTGAAATTTCCACGAAGAATGACTATGGGGTTCCCTTGAAGTTCCCCTACTATTTGGAATTCTATGGATAGGCCAGATTAGGATTTCCAGACTATGCTACAGTTGAGCAAGATGCTCAACACTTGGTCGAGCAGTGTGTCTTGGCTGATCGCTGTGGGTATAGACACGATTTCTAAGGCTACATTGCGGATGGGCTACCCCAGCATGGATGTTCATAGCAAATGTTTGCAATGGTCTCAACAAAAGTTTTTTTGTTTATCATCGCTGTCAGAACAAAGGGGGCATGTGATCTCTGATTAACTACTACTAGTAACAACTGAATCCGCGAAATGTGGAAATCAAATAACATCGCTAATTTAAGTGGGTACAGCGATGATCAACATGTGAAGTGATATGGTGAAAAGCAAATGATAATGGTTTCTAGATTAAAAACAGTTATAATATTTGTGACTGATTCGATTCCGAAAATGAATTATTTGAATTTATGCGGCGTTCACGTTATAATGTCCCCAACGTTTGGAACCTATGTACCCCACACAGTGTCCGACACACTGTTGACAACAGGGTGTCTTAGAAACCCCTATGTTTTTAATAATTTTTTTCGACGGTAGCTAGTCACGCGTATTACCGCTTGCCGACAGTGTCAGGCGCACCGTGTCGTCTAGCAGTTTTATTGACACTGTTCGGAATTATTTGAGCAATGTTCATATGGGCTAGATACAAATATCGAGAATTTAGGAAAAACTCCACAGGACAGTTGACTAATAAACCGCATTCGCTACAGACGGTGTCCGTTATAGTTAATTCGCGCCAAATTGGTAGCTAAGGGTGTGTACGACACTGTCTAGAAAAAAATTTAGTAGCTAAGGGTGTGTCGTACACCCTCGGCATTTGATTTACAATATGGGTGTCACCCTGACTGTCTATACGGTAGGGTCGCGACTACAGGGGGTCAAAAGTTCCAAACAGCGGGGACATTATAACGTGAACGCCGCATTAGTTAAAATAAATTCATTTGCCAAGACTGGAATCTGATTTGGTTACATTATTTTCAAATTGCTTTTGTTAAAAAAATTAAACTTGATGGAATCAGTCGATGTCCAACTTATTTATTTCCGGCTTTGGTTTTTTAACTTAACAGTTTTGTCAAAAAACGCTACTTTAAATTCACAAACTCAAATTGATTTTAATCTTGATAAATGAATTTAAACTGCCTAAAATCAATTCATTTTGGTGTATATATTTAAAAGTAGCTTTAGCGTCAAAAAGGACAACAGACTCAAGTAAAAATCAACCAAATTTAAAATCGAAAATTGAAGATGAATTTTGCGTTATTTTTCTCCATATCACTGTACGCATCTTATTGTTGTTCCTACATAAGTGTAATATTTAAATTTGCAACAGGGCAAGATTTTAAACTACATACTTATTTTTTTAGTAAAAAATCAAAAAATATGCCAGATAAGGTAGGTGCCGAGGAGATGACGTATTTAATCGGTTTAGGCTAGAACAGTCGTACATTGATTGTATCAGCGCAAGCTGACAAATTCCTAAAATACGATGATAAATTCTGTGGCTAATGTTTGTACGCCCACAGTAAGTTTTGGTATGTGTATAATTGGTATAGCGCTTTCGACAGTTTATTATTTTTTATATACTATTTTGCTCTATTTTCAGGGTGATAAATCAACTGGTGACGAATCTTCTACGGTCGCTTCAGTGGTCAACAAGTCTCCCGAAACAGTAACGGTAAGGCTCTAGCGTTTCTGTGCACTCAATGATTGTTTACATATCATTTCAAATAATCGTAATTCAAACAATTCTGAATAATTTTATATTTCTGTAAACTTCTTAGAGCTTAAATTGCCTCAAGCACCACCCACCGCGTTTGTAATTCTTGTAAATCAGTATCATCGCTCTTTGCAACACGGCCAATAACACTACTGGTAATGTGAGAGCGATGGAAATATTTATTATTAAATGCAGTGTTATCACAACCTTCTTTTTTTTGAACTGCCTCAAAACAACGTGTTATGAAAATAAAGCTAAGGATTTTTTTGTGCAAAACGCGAGAAACCATATTTCCAAGATTCCTACGGAATAACAGGTAACAAACCAATGTCTTATAACTCGTGGTGAGTGAAATTATTGTATAGTAACCTCGAAGGTTAATACGTCTTCTTTACATTTAGTGTGACGCCGTTTACGAGGTGATGTATAGGGAAACAACTGTTTTCGGCACTGCCTCAACTTCGAAAACCCGACGCTAGCCATATCGGTTGATAAATAAAATAATCGGCCAAAATATTTTGGCTTGCTGAATTCTTCAAAGTTAACAATATCCCGAGAAATTACTAAACGCAACATAATGGCTATTGCTATCACATTTGAAAACCGTAATACTTTTAATTCTAGCTCCATTTACGTGCTGCAATTATAATATTGGTAATATCAAGTTCCGGATCCCGAAATTGCAGATGCGATTTCGATAACTTATGGATATAGCATGCTCATCTTGTTTCCTTTAATAAGTAGAAATTTTTGTTGAACTATACACGAAAAGGGCTCTTTTGTTAACCGTGTTCTGTAGCGAAAATAATTCGATGTCAAATTGAGGCCAATTTGGTAAAGCAAAGATCTTAATTTTTAATACTATCGCTAGTTATTGGTTTTAAGGTAAACGAAACTAACCAGCCTGTGCCGGAATCTGATAAGACAACCACTACCGATACCACAAATAATGATAGCGGCGAGAAGCCTAGTGAAACACAGGTAAGCAAATATCTATAGTTTGCAATATATTTTGTAGCTTTTGGAATATTGAATTCTGTTTTAACAACAATAATTTTAGAGCTGTATTACTATTTAGACTTCTCTTATCAACTCAAATGCCCTGTTTGTAGTACATACGCTCAGAGATCAGGACAGGAGAAACAAAAATTATATACCTACACAAAGAATATTTTGCTCAGATTTAAATCTGTAATAATATATGATAAAAAATGTCGAACAGAACCGCGATAAATTGCCCAAGACGAATTAAATTTATTTGTTGTAATGGGGGTCGTTTCAGAGTAATTTTAATAAATAATAATTGCAAAGCTAAAACGAGATTGTGCTTATAACCATTTCTGTTCAGCAGAGTAATTGCAGGATTGATTGTATGTGACTGACTTTTTATGCGACATTCAAAGTACAAATCACATCCTGCTACTATAGCTGTTTGGTGATACTATAGTTTTGGCCCGCAAAATAAGTTGCGTCAAATAGAATTGATCCGGAACGGCGGAATTAATTCTAGCTTTGTATTACTACTCTGGGTTAATTCCAATTATTTAATGTGATATAACCGAAATAGATGCCGTTTGTCAAATCAAAAGAAATTGAAATCTTTGTCGCAATCGCGCTGGATTTCGCAAACCGCATCGAAAGTGCCCGGGCGATCTGAATTAGGTGCGTGGAATTAAGGTAAACTGGGGACCGGAAAAGCAGAATATCTATAAATAATTGATTCAAAGTTAATATTAAAAATGTTCAAAATATGGCGAGACCTATAACCAGACTGTCTGTAATTTTACTTATTCTTAGCCCTATGTTTTAGATATTTTTAAGTCTCATAAGTAAAAACTAGCATATTTGTCTTTTAAAAGAAATCAACCTCAAAATACCTGGAAGGAATTTCGAATATGTCAACCCCTCTGTGGAGATGCCAGGTTGCCGGTGTGCATGTCTGTGCTTACGAACGGCATGACATGTTTTTCATTTATTCCTCTAAACTTTATATTGGTCAGATAATACTGTATACAGCAACTATAACTTGTCTTCGGAATTCCTACGTACCGCGCCATTAACTAGTATACTTATCGATAGTCACGTTCTGAATGATGCTAGATCTTGGACTAGATCACTGTTTGGTTTTTCTTTTTTCTTTTCCGGTTTAGTCAGATAGCTTTTTTAGGCAACATCCGAGAAACCAGCAAGTCAGACAACGGCGACAACAGAACCAACGCAGCCTACAAACAAAATGCCGGATCCGAAGTCGGTAAGTTATTATATAATATACAATACCGAATTCGAGTTAATTTTTGGTGGCATACAATAAATAATCATCGTTGCAGTACACTTAGTTGCGAACTGATGGTAATCTTTGCGCTGGTCATTCGCGAAAAATATATGCTAATGCCAATTCCGTCAGTAGATAGAGAGTATTTTGATTCGGAATAATGCAAGACTGTCGCAAAGGGGTTCAAAAACGGGCTTATACCTCGTCGCCAATAACGTGAAGTAAAATTATATGCAGTTATTGAGCCCTCATTCGTTTTTTGATAATTTGATGTCGGAATTATTTGTTATTTCACCGCGAACACTGCATTTTTAGTTGTCGAACAACAAAACCTAGGGATCAAAAATGGTTCAGTGAAAGACCGTTCTTCGTTTTAGACTGGGCAGGTCACCTATATAGGTTCTATTTTGACCAAGTAGTATCAGCCTTCCTTTCCTGTCCTATTCTAGAAGTCCAGGAGTTTCCACTGAGGGAGCTAGCGGGAAAATCGTAACTTCATTTTGTGTATCGCTGTCATTCATAACTCATAAATTCGAATGGAAGGATTTCGATTAAAAATTTTTGATCTATAGCAAATGTGTGATGACAATGTGAGCTTTAGAGTTGATTGAGAACAGCGCCGACAAGAAAGGCTTCCGGGTTAAGATGACAAAAATAGCTAACGTGTAAAATTCTAATGTTCAGTTTGGCAGCGGTGGTGGAGAACTTGTATTACCGCTTTTCTTGTTAGTTTAATACTTTGTGCGGCACTGTTCGCTTATCTAATTTATGTATTACTGTTGCTTGATGTATTACAGAAACTACCAACCCGTCAATTCCTTGATCAGACGGTGGTTCCTATTTTGCTTCAAGCTCTGACGCAGGTCGCCAAGGAAAGGTATATAGCAATATTACTCCTTGTTGGGGCTGAAATGAGTAAATTCAGAAGTTCATTCTGAGACCCAAAGCAACTATGTTAACACGCATTTGAACTAATGTAATAAATTAGTACATGGTTGTTTTCAATATTAAAGTAGCATTAATTTGGTTGATAATTTTCGAACGGATATAATATTATTTGCGTCCATCGACCTCTTATATTGTTATTTTCCCAAAAAAAATTACGGAACAGAGCGTGGTACGACACCATCGAATGACGCACTGTTTGACGATTATATGTATAAGCTACTTTGTGCTGGGAGTATTATTCTTACCGAGGTTAACGCACTGTTTGGGGCTGGAGTGATATGCCTATTTTGAATTACACCTACTGGTGGCTATCAGAGAATAGCTTTTGATCGTCTAGCGATCGTCTGATGCCAGTGTGTTAGGCTAGCCAATTTATGTACACGTTTTAGCTTGTTAATGTTTTTTTGACGATTAAACGAAATTGCGATCGAGTTTGATAAACGAAATTTCGATCGATTGCGAATTCCATCGTTTTCAATTGCACTTATGTTTAGCTGCGACTGTGATTACAGTTTCAGACAGATATAAAGGCAATTTTTTGTTGAATTGCTCGTGAAGAATTCGTGAATAGCAATTGAACAGCTGTAATTTTTCGCGAACTGTTGGCAAAAAATTTGCATTTGAATCTGTCTGTAATATAAAACTCAAATGGAACTAGCTGTGTTGTTCTTATACACAAATATATATGTATACAATACAGTGCTTTTAGTAAACACGAGCTTACTGTTTGTTTTCATAGCTGCTACATAAACATCAATAGCAGTGTTATAAAAGCACGTGCTTCCTAAAAAGAACAATATGCTTATGGCTAAAAATAGACATTTTTAATGTATTTTTCGTGATCGTTTTAAAACATTTTCATGATCATAACTCATTAGTGGAAAACCGGAGAGAAGCACTGACCCGATATTTGAAAACAACGCCGCACGATTTTCTACAAAACTAGAATTTTAGTCCAATTTGAGATGCAATGTTGTGCACCCAAATATTTTATTGAATTTGGTGGATTTTACCGTATGAATTAGTATCATTTTGATAAAACTGGGCTCTCCAAATTGGGGTGCTGGCATTTTTCAGTTCCCCCTGGTTCAGAACAGGTGCCCCCCGGTTCATGCCCCGTGGCAAAATTTTGGGCTCATCGAGCCCCAAATTTGGGCTCATCGAGGTTCACCGCCTCATCGAAAATTTTTTGTTTCCAGTCAGTCCAAAGTGCATAAAATTTGATCGAAATTTGTACTAAAATTCCGTTCTGAAGCCAAAAATTTCGCAAAATTTGTTTCAAAATCGCTTTTTCTCTATCAAAACCATTTTAGCAGTGTTTCTGACACGATTTTTAACAGTTTTCCTTTTGGGAAAATTCCCCCTGGCAAAATCTGGCGCCCTTCGGCTCGGAACCAGGGAGCCCCCTGGTTCATACCCCTGGTAAAATTTTCAGCGAATGGAGAGCCCAGCAAAATAGTATGCACATTTTCGATAAAACGAAAATGTGGAAGGAAAAAATTAATATTGAATTACATACTGGAGTATGAAAAACGATTTGCTAGATACGTCCAAGAAAAGAGGATTACACGAAGCCGTGATTCGAAACTGTAGTTTTGTAACAGATTTCGCGCTTATTGTATCGTGACAACATTTTGTCCCACAAGCTTGTTTATTGTGGTAACCGAATTTTAGTTTTTTTGATTTTAGACCTGAGAAGCCGATCGATTATATGATTGACTATTTGAGTAAAAATAAGGATAAATTCCAGCAAACTGCGCGCTGATTACGACGGAGATCACGAAGTGTAATTATTGAGCAGGTCATTTATTATAATGTTGCTATGCATTTGTCGTTGTTTTAACCGAGTTCTATCGATGCCTTCTAGGTTTAGGAGTTTTGGGGTGATTTTATTGAGTGTTTCGATGCAGCTGATGAGGTTTGTTGCTTCTACTTACTGAATGTGAGGATTTATTTACATCTGTGCTAAATTTTTTTTAAAATAGTTGATGTAGTAGCTTTGCCCGCATTGTACAGAATTTTTGCATTCGCCGACTGTTTTTTTTTGCAATTTGAGGTTGTATGCCATTTTGCGGATTGTGGACCAACGTAGTGGTATTCAAAAGATGAGATATCGCGCACACTTTCTCTCTGCTGCTAATAAAAATTTATTGGAAAACATCACCATTTTCGGTTTTACGCTTTTCCAGTTTCCGCAAGACAAATGACATTACGTAATAATTGCATTATTTTTGCATTAGACAACCCCTAGCAATCGATTATTTTTAAATCACTCAACTGCTTTTGCTGGCTCGTACCTGTTCTGCTCCGCATATAAAATTGGTTCATATCAAGGCACGTTATTATAAATCATGGCAATGCGGGGTAATTGACATCCACTAGTACAGTCGTGATCACTGATGGTAAAAGCGATAGAGTAAAGATGAACTAATTTTTGGTGCTTTCAATACTCTCGCATGTTCTGGGTTTTCGAAAAATGTTTTCCACAAAAGTTATCGCTGCGAAAGGCTCTTCAAATTTGAACCCAGTTTTGTTTTTAGTACCAACGTTGATCTTATAATCCGGAACTTATTGTTTACAAAACATCAATGTTTACCTGTCGACAAATCTAGTTTTACAAGTAAATACTTTAAAACGGTCAAAGAAATGAAGGTTACATCGAAGTTATTTTTCAAATTAGCACTATAATTGTTCATGTTGGTGTTATTTATAGATAACAATCAGCTCAGCTGCTGTAACAGTTCGCTAAGTATGATGTTCATAATTTGTTGAGTGTTACCGTTGATCGAATCGTAACAGTAGTGTGACCGAGATTTCCTGTTGAGTTGATGTGTCACAAGTTCTTCAATATGCATGTAAAACTTTTAGGGGTTTAAATGAAATAAGTGCTATGGCATTTGTGTAATGGTAACTCTAAGCCTAAGACAACGTGTAATTCATTTTGTTAACCTTATGCTAAGTTTACATTTGGGAGGTATTTGTATATTCTTAAGCCTAAACGCAAAGTGTAATTCCTTTTAGACCCTTATGCAGAGCGTAATGTGGGAGCTACCGCCCGGTACGCTAAGCTGTTAAGCTACTGCCCGTATAAGACCGATAAATGTAACATGGTAGGCAAGGGTTATCATAATACTAATCTGTAGAAATATGAAATTGAGCGTCATACAATGCAATTACGTTTCAAGGCATTGTTTCGTTATTTTTGTTGTTTGATTGAGCATATTTGAATTAATTAGTATGTTATATGACCGTTTATGTAAAAGTTTGTGTATTTCTGGAGTGACTGTTCATGGTTAGAAGAATCAATAAATTCTTTTGTGGTTCATTGACATTGAGTGTTGTGGCACAAACTTGCATTGAGTCGACACTGTTTAAATTTTTCAGTATTCAAAAGGTCAGGGTTTAGTTCAAGCTCTATGAATCTGGTATTTCTGCATTCAACATTTTCTTAAGATTATAACTAAAAAAGTTTTGATATTAAAAGCATTAATTAACGAGTCGCACAAATTTAGTAACACTGCATTCCTATAGTTTGACGTACAACAAAATCTGCTTATTAAACACTCATGAGATCGCTCAAAAATCTACAGCTGAATTTAAAGTTGCCAACATTGAAGATTTTTCTGAACATTCTACCTTCTCATAGTGCTCCAAATTTTACGTTCTACGCGCCAGTAAACTTTCTATTGTATCATGGGCTTTTCGCTTGGAATTTTTTACGCAGCTCAATAATCCTAGCCTTGTTGGAAGTGGCTAATTGACCAAAAACAGATTTGAGTTGTATTGCATTGTGGGTAACAGTAAAACTCGAAATATACGTTTAATGCGATCGAAGCAGCAGGCGCCGTATCTATTTGTAGAGTTCCTTTGAAGTCCGCAGTGTATGACGCCTGTGACGTTTAGTGCCTGAATCCAAACGTTTGAACTCTATCATAGCTTTGCGGTGCTAAACTAAGACATTCCTTGATCCTTTCCACATAGTGCCGCGGGTTTTGTGGACCGAGTTGATCGTGGTACGTGCGTTTGTGCTGGCCTTGCTATTTGCAAGGTTTTTAAGGTGTCTAGCATCAATTCCTAAATGTCGTAGTGGCTGGCGGACGATGCAAGCAACCATTCTGGCTCTACCCGCAGCTTCGGAAATATTTTGCTCAGCACTTAGAAACCTTTAATTCATGCGGGAAGGAGTTATGCGACAGTGTTGAAATTCAATACAAGCAGATCCAGTCTGAGCATATCATGTGATGACAGCGCTGATAGTCTCGCTATCGACGTGAAATTTTGGCCTAAATGTTTGCGAAAGCGGACAAAGTTACCCTGGCGGTCGTAAATAAAATACAGGCGATGCAGTTCTCGATTACACTAAGCCTAAGCATAAGGTTAGGTTTTATATAAGACCTAAAATAAGCCTAATGCGGCGTTTATGTTATAAGGAGCCCTCCATCTAAGTTTTGTCCACGTACAGCCTGCGTAAACAACGTTACCTATGAAGTGTACATAACACCAACACTGTATTATAAGCAATTGGTGTTTCGGACACGATCAGCATTTATGTGTTATGAGTTAATAGTTATCAGCATATTGTGTAGCAGCGATGAAAGTTCTTTGGCACAATGCATTGTTGTTTGTTCCTTTGTAGGGAGTTTATACAGTGCGTATTGTCCATGCACTTCCTATGTAAAGCTTTAAACGGCATGGTTTATGGGATACCAATTATGGGATATCAATTAGCGTAAATAATTTGAAATTTCACTTAGCTAATTTTTCCGTCTTTTTTAAGAAACTTCAAAAGTATGGTGCCAAAGACACTAAAGTGCACTGCAAAGGGTGTTCCCGACACCGGCCCAAGTAACCCTGAGGGACGTCATAACGTTTGAACAAAGTACAGCTTAGAGCTGGAGATTAAAGGCGGCAGTTGTTATAAAACGCCCGCCATGTGGACGAGTTGTTCCTATGTTATCACAACCATACTATGATTGTCGATAGAATATACTATACAGCCTGGTTGTCGGAAGAATATACTATACAGCACAAGCAATTGTATCGCGAATATATTATTGTATGATTCCTATCTAACTGATCGGAGTCGCATTGCGACGTTTATGCGTGAGTGAACTTAAGGTGACCCCGCCAACCATCGTATTCTGTCATTACCGATATCGAATAGCAAACCGTTGTTACGGAAAACAGGCTTAATTTCACTCGGGTTTTCGCTAACCGAAAATTGGCAAAATCAAATGAAGTGGAAGAAATTAAACCTTGTGTTCGAACAGAATTTTGGCAGTGGAAGAAATTAGACCTTGTGTTCGAACAGAATTTTGGCGATTTCAGTTTG